>JAQMCW010000010.1:8022658-8039250 GCA_030068335.1 Chrysichthys cranchii
GGGGATTAGGCTAATTGGCTAGTCTAAATTGCCCGTAGGTGTGAATGTGAGTGTGAATGGTTGTCTGTCTCTGTGTGGATTGGTGACCTTCCCAGGGTGTACCCCGCCTCTCACCCGAAGTCAGCTGGGATTGGCTCCAGCTTCCTCCCGTGACCCTGACCAGGATTAAGTAGCAGAAGACAAATACGAATTCTATGAACCAGATACAACCTTACAAAGTCATTTTTTAGAGTCTGAAGTTATATTTTGGTGTAGAAACATAATATGTATTCCTCAAATGATGATAAAGATGCATGACATATGTGTTGTCTTGGCTGCAGTGAGTACAACAGACGTGCTGAGCCAGAGCAAGGTGGTAGTCCTCATCCTTCCAGGCAATAACGGAGAAGAGAATTTGGTTCCGCTAAGTCAAGAACAAAACAGGCTTGACGACTCACAACTCTCAGTCCTGTTTTCTGACATCGCTCACTCGGGCATCCCACTCCTTCTGGTGGAAAGTGAGGACAACGCTGATTATTCGCTCTTGCCAGAGTCTATCCAGTCGGTCATTAAAAAGGACAGAGTGCTGAAATGGAAGCCAACAGTGCAACCCAATGGTCCTTTCTGGAAGAAGCTCAGATATCACATGACCTGAGAACATGTCTCTGTATAAAAGCATGCACAGTTAATTACACAGTTAAAATTATGCTATGCTAATATACCCTACCTTTGCTTAAGCGATTCTATACCTTTTCATTATGTAAAAATCGATATTGCTTCAATTATTTAACGCTGCATTGCCACTGTGGTGTTATACATAGAAATCATTGAACAGTTCTCCAGCTATACAGTCTCTGTACAGTTGCACTACTAATAGAGATCTTGCTACTGATCAGACTCTAGACCCTGAGCAGAAAGAATGTCTGTATAGCACAAGAACTTAAGGAATGTAAACCTAGAAATGCTTCTGTTTTACTTCCTACTTTCTCTTTCTGTCCAAACTATTTAAACCATGCTACAGTGAATAAAACCAGATGTCGGAGCTCCTTTGTTACAGTAAACACCTCTAGTATCTCAGAAGCACAGATCTCCAATCTTTGAGCCTTTCTTCAAAAGGCTAGCTCCTTACTATATATATATATATATATATATCACAGGCTGTCATACACATGGCTGATGACGTAAAAGAAAAACTGTTATTCTCCCGCAGTCTGAGTGTTCACACTCACCAGTTCTCAACCCAGTTGAACACTTCTAAGAGAGTTGGGTTAAGGTTACTAAAGGTTTGGGCCAGAGATCCCGCTGTTACTGAGAGTTGTTCTTAGGGCACTTATTCATTCATATAGGGTTAAGGACTCACTTAATACATAGGCAAGTCAAATATAAACTCAGTAACCAGTAAGATTTTTTTTTTCTTTTTGCAGTAGACTAAAATACAACTAATGACACCTTTATTTTGAACCCCCATAATTCCAATACCTGCTCTTTCATGCAGGTATCCATCAATTTTCAGCCAATCATGTGGCAGCAGCATAACTCATAAAGTCCTGCAGATAAGAGTCAAGTAGCTTTTCATTGTCATTTCAACTCCATGAAGTCAAACTAAGCTCATGTTATGGAGATGCAGGGAATCGAACCCTGGACCTCATACATGCAAAGCATGCACTCTACCACTGAGCTACATCCCCAACCATAGACAATTTTCAGCATCTTTTTGTTAATGCTACTGTTTCCAAACTGTATATCATAGCAGGGCTCACTACCTTCTTGTAAACCTTCCCTTAGACTCTTGCTGCATCCCTTTCGTCATACAGGTTGTACATTACCTATCATTCTTGGGATAGCCCCTAAACACACCACCACTAATACCAGTATAAAGAAGTCAATAAATCCGGTTCAGTAAAACAGTCGATATGGACCGGTTCCTTTTTTTTTTTATTATTATTTTTTTTACAGAAATTGCCTTTTACACACTAGTGCTTGTGTTATAAAGTCAGTTTTGTAATTAAATTACATTTTATCTACTAACTTTGCAAAAAGATAGGCTACACCTGTGATTCGTGTAAATGTAGCTTTCAAATAGCAAATATTTTTGGTTAACTGAGGATCTCCAATCACTGTGAATGTCCATCCATTATCTACACCAGTTACCTGTTAAGTGTCATGGGAAAGTTGGAGCCAATCCCAGCTGACTTCAGGTGAAGTCAGAGAGCTGGGGTACACCCTGGGAAGGTTACCAGTCTATCGCAGGGTTAACACAGAGACGAACAACCATTTACACTCATGGGCAATTTAGTACAAGCAGTCAACCTAACCTGCATATCTCTGGGCTGTGGGAGGAAACCAGCGCACCAAGAGGAAACCCAAACAGACATGGGGAGAAAATGCAAGCCCCACACAGATAGGCCCCAGTTGGCCTGCAGGTTCGAACCTGGATTTGTTTTGCTGTGAGACTAACCACAACACCACCATTCCACCCCGTTGTGCACTTATTACAATAAAACCAACAAAGATTTGCAAGACTGTACTATGCAAATTAGTGTCTTGTTCGCATAGAATAGAACTGAATAGAAAATTAATAGGAATACAAAATGTATTGCATATTAGCTACATTACAGTGAACGTTAATAATAATAATAATAATAATAATAATAATAACATCAGCAGCAGCAGCAACAACAACAGAAACAACAACAATAAATAATAATAACAGCAGCAACAATAATAATAACAATAACAGCAGCAGCAGCAACAATAACAATAACAACAATAATAATAACAGCAGCAGCAGCAGCAGCAACAACAATAACAACAATATTAATAACAACAACAGCAGCACCAAAAACAACAACAACAACAACAAAAATAATAATAACAATAATAAAAATAATAACAACAACAACAACAGCAGCAACAACAATAACAATAACAACAATAGTAATAATAATAACAGCAGCAGCAGCAACAACAACAAGAGCAGCAACAACAACAACAAGAGCAGCAACAACGACAACAATAGTAACAACAACAACAACAACAACAACAACAACAACAGCAGCAGCAGCAACAACGACAATAGTAATAACAACAACAATAGTAATAATAATATAAATACGAATACTACTACAACTACTACTACTACTACTACTACTACTACTAATAATAATAATAATAATAATAAACATTTCAGGATGTGGTTTTACTTGTGAATCCTATAAATTAAACGCATACAGCTTGTCCTGTTGTTTGCGTGTGTTGTGTTTGTCGATCTCACTACAGTAAGAAGCTGGTAGTCCGTTAATTTGGGTTGAGTCCCAACAACCCTCGGTGTTCCTGTATCACCACACTACCTGTGGTAGAAAGCGCAGTCTATGTAGTGCACTACATGTCGCACAGAGAGCTGTTTGGGACGCGGCGTGTTGTTGTGCCGTGCCAGGTTCCGTGCCCGGCAGGTGGCTGTGGTCAGATCCGGGCAGTGCTCAGTGAGGAGGGGCTGGACTGGGCCGGACTGGGCCGGACTGGGCTGGGCTGCTGGGAAAGGGCTCGTGCGGCTAGCCTAGCTTGCTCGGAGATGCCCGGTGACAGCGGTAAGTCGTAAGCGTGGTGTGTGTTTTCTCCAAGTCTGTGTTGTCACCCTGCTGCACTGACTGCTGCATGTTAGCGCGCGGCTTGTCGGCTCGTGCACCCTCTGACACCCCGATCTGTGTGTGTGTGCGCGCGCGCGGCTAGCAGCACAAAGACCGACATGTCTCATAAACACAGTGTGTGTGTGGGGGGGGCATTATAGGACGAGTCATTAAAGAGGGATTTCTGAGGAAATGGTTGGGGGAATCGTGTTGTTTGTTGCTGCTCGACTCTGAACCGCTCGTCGTGTTGGTTAGCTGGTTGTTTAGCCCGTTAGCCGGCTTGTTAGCTTAGCCTTGATTAAGGCCAGATCCGATGGGCGCTGTGTTGGTGTTGTTGTTGGGCTGGATTTAAAGAAAGAAGCTTTTAGCTTGTAATGATTTTAACGACAGAACTGTTATACAAGGTCTGTTATTATTTTCTGAGCGCTTTCCGAGCACCGTGCCGACATCCTGGCTGTGTCCATGCCCTGCGGTGTGTGGTGGAGTTTGGAGAATGGCTGCTGCTCGGGGCTTCATGTTGTTATCCTCCTCTCGGTTGTTTTCATCACTCCTAGTTTCCAAGCCAAGCGCCTTAAGTTATAGAGGTGTAATTATCAACAAGAAGGCAGGAATGGGACACTTTTGGTGTCAGGTTTGGGAGACCCAGCCATAAAAACACTGGAGTTCAGTCCAAAAACCCCAAAAGTGCCAACAGTTGAAGCATTTCTTATCCTGTGGTCTCTATCAGGTCTTTCCTGAAAACTAAAGGCCCTGAAGGGAAGTGTCCTCTCACCCCTGATGTTCAGGTTAATCCGCCCTGGGGTCATCACTTTCCCCTGGGGTATGTCTAATGATCTGGAAGTGCAAGAATCCAAAAATCCCAATTATAATCAGGGTTTATATCTCATTATTAACTCCATTACTGACTATTAATAACCATTAATAACTGTGTGTGTGTGTGTGTGGTTAGGGTGCAATATATCTCAGGTGCAAAGAAACAAGCCGTATTTGACCCTTCTGACCCCCTTTAGCCCCCACTTTGACTTCTGCCCCGAACAGTATCTCTGTAATGTAAACACTTGGGGGGACGCAAATATGTGAAATGAACCATTTTTATTTTATATGTTAATTACACCTATTAAGCCAAGCAGAATAAGTTTCATATTGAAAAAAATACTTCTAAGTATTTAAAAAATAATAATTTTTTTTTTTTACTTTAAGACGGGTCGCTTTGACCCCCAAGGTAACAGGAGGATGACGTACACGTGTAGAGCTGAATTTGGACGAAAAATGTGTGATTTGAAAAAGGATCCAAGCATCTCCTGGTCTTTGTAAGAAATGTATAGGTTGTATAAGTATTTGTAAGCGTGGTTGGTAGATGTGCCAAGTCTGAATTTCTGGCCCAAATATTCCCGTGACATCACACAGGTCGTTATATACACGTGTTCGTCTTAGTCTTATTCGTTGCGTGGGAAAGTGATTACCCGACCAATCAAATGAGGGTTCTTCTGATGTTACGCAGTAGACTGACAAGCAGAAAAAACCCAGCAAGATGGATGAACAGCTCATTAAGATGAGGCGTCAGGATGCCCAAGACAGCCTTGAACTCCAGAGTTATCCTGAAGTATTGTCTGAACCGGTCATGGTGCAGCTTCACCTCTTGGATGAGATTCTGAAAATCCCCTTGTTGTCGTCGGCATTCCAACAACAGGTTTATTCAAATTGTTCTCTTTCTTTAGAGCATGTCTATAATTGTTATGTCCTTATCACTACTAGACGATGGCATCGTTCACTCAGGACGCTCCTGACAGTCCAACCCAGCTTGAAACAAGTATGAAACAGTATGTGGAAGGTTAAAAAAATTCATATCGGACTCACACGGATTCTGTGTCGTATCCAGTGTGTAAGAACTCTGAGACAGTTTCATACAAGGCTTTAATTGTAAGTGAATGCTGGTGAGAGCGTTGGTGGTGGACATTAAATTTGACTTCACTTTATTGTAAATGTATCACATTGCTGATGCAAGCAGTTGATGTCCTAACGCCAGCAAATAGGGCATTATGGTACTTCGATCACTACAGCCATGAGATTTACGGTCCTGTAATACAGTGGTCCCCCGCTATATCATGGTTCACATTTCGCACCCCCGGCTATTCACGGATTTTTATTTAGAATATATAAAAAAAAATTTTTTTGTGGATTTCCTTGGTATTATAAAATATAAACATTAATTGAAATGGAGTAAAATATTACTAATATATAAAATACAGTACAGTGTATATCATAGTTACACAAGACAAAGAACACAGTGTTGTTTACGAAAACGCGGTGTGGGGATACTGAAAAAAAATATGGCTGGAGGAACGAGTCTGACCAATCGGAATGCCCTATTCATTTAACCTTGGTTGCGATTGGCTGCTGGCTATGATGCGTACGGTTGGGGAGAAGCAACCAGCATTCGCCAACATCCCAGTTCTTCGCCCGGAGCAGTACTCACTATAAATATGATGTTTCTACGAATTCTACACAGCATTCACCTCGCTATATGCTCACAAATGTTTTCTTTGTGTGTTTAATTGTGTCTAGAGTGTGTTTAAAGAGTGCAGGAGGAAAATTTAGGGCTTAAACTATTTAAAAAAAAAAAAGCATTTGGGGTGGCGTCCGTGGATCGCGGATTTTCGTCTTTCACATGAAGTTTTGGAATGTAATCCCCGTGAAAGACGAGGGACTACTGTAGTCGTAAACTAGGAATAGGTCTGAAAGGTACAACTTACCAGGCAGACAGAATGCAAAACTCGAGTCAGCTGACATAAAGAGTAAAACATCGCTGTCTGATTGATTCACTTTCTAGCCTTTAACCAGGACTGACGCTCTGTCCACATGAATAAGGACATTGGGGGTGGGGAAAACCCCCGGAACAAAAGAAAACAGGATTTTTTCTTTGAGTTCTGGCTTCACGCACGTATGAGAATGGCGTTCTTGTTTGACATTGCGTTTGCAAGTTGAATTTGGGTTCGTTTTATGAGTACATGCTCATGCAGGGGGGTTAGAATATGCTGGACGCCAAGTTGTTCCTGAATCCGTCGCTCTGGCGGTACAGATGGCGCCGCAAACCGAAATTTTGGATAAGGCCCATGACATTAAGCCGTTGTTCTGCTTCATTGTTCCATTCACACGTATTCATCCTCGTGTTTGTCATTTTTCATTTGAGAACGTTTGGCCAAGTGTGACCTTGACAAGGAAAAGCGATTACTGAAGATGAATGAATGGAGGAACACGGTGTTTCTTCTCAATTCACCTCCTCTGCCACTCAGGACACACACTCTTAACGTTATTCTTGAGCCGTTCGACCGGTTGTTTTTGAAAGCAGAGGAGTAAAAACTGGATTCAGAAATATCCGAATAGGTGTAGGCGGGGCCTGAGATGACTCAGGTTATTGATGTAGAGAAAGGTGATTTTATAACTGAGCAAAAAAAAAAAAAGCCATAAAACTAGGAACTGGATGTGCTGTAATCGGATTAATTATGTGGTAAGTGGGAGTTACGTAGCTGGCTTGTTGTTATCACATGTTGGCGTGGACTGATAGAATAGCCTGGTTAAGGTCTAGTTTTTAGAAACTTGTGGTAAAATATGAACGTGTGGAGTAAATGTAGTGGATTAAGTGTACTAGTGACCCTAGATTTGACTAAAAATCGAAGGAATGAGAACGCAATAAAGAAAGAGTAAATGCAATGAAAAGAATTGGATTTCGGCACAGTTTAAATCTTGGCATGACTTTTGGATATGTTGGATTTCAAGATGCACCCAGGAATTTTTGAACAGGTCCTTGGGCATCGACGCCCTCGAACCCAGCCCCAAGACAATGCTTTCCCAAATGGTTCATCATAATAAGAAACAGACTGCACATTTGGCACGTTTTTGTGTTTCGGCCTCACGTTTCCCCACAAGCCAGGGGGAAACAGATTGTGTGCAGAGGGACTGACTGCGCCCGTCTGGGTCCCACTGGGCGTCCATACTTGCCTAGTCAGCTGTGAGGCCCCCCCTCACCACAACAGACATGACCATGGCCTGGTGAAAGGTTCGAGCAGAGGCCCAGGCTCACAATGGGACGTACCGGCTGGGGATGGTGTCTGAGCTCGCACCAACAGCTGGCCCCGCGGCCATCAGGGACCATCACTCCATTCGCAGCCAGTCTGTAAGTTCTTCCCCCTGCGTCCTGAAGCCCAGAGCCCTCCTCCTGCTGCTCCACGCATCCATCATCATTACTTAGTGGGAGTGGAGGGATGGAATTTGAGGAAGAATGCGTTTGCAGGACCGTGAGCAATTGCGTAATAGGTCGCGCTGTGACATCGGCTGTTCGGATACGATGACAAAGGACAGGTGTGTGTTATTGGGCCAGATCTATCCTGTTCGTGAAACCAGATTGGCTAATAAACTCGATTAATGCGACTGTCTGTCCTTATTAAAAGACAGTTTGATTGAAATCGCACAACCTCCCATAACGAGAACCTCAGCGTAAAGTCTTAATTCTTTAGTTTTTTTCCTATTTCCTGTTTCCCATTTCTCCATTACCTGTAGTAAAGGTAGTTTTATTTTGAATCTGTGCATGTCCTTAATCTGTTGTCTCTGTTACTGTTTAATTATTGTTCACGTCTCTCAAAAAGTGCATTTTTTTATATGTAAAATCAGATTATAATATTCACGGCTTGAATCCTTTGATAAAAAGAGCCTGGCGGAGCAGAGGTGAAAAGCTGTGCCAGATTGGTGTATTGCTTTATCTAACATTAGGGGTGGACAAATCAGTAGCCAGGACGTCCAGGACACGCAGATTCCAAAAAGAAGGTTCATAGGTCCATTTTTAAAAAAAAATCTTTTCCTGTTTACCAACCAATGAAAATGGCCTTTTCACTATTGCTGTTTGCAAAGCAATATTAGTTAGTCCTTGTGTTTAAGCATGACAAGGCTTGTTGTAATGTTTGTATATTTCCCGGTGGCGCGAGGGTCGGGTATCGTTTGCATTTGATCGATTACAGTTCTGCTTATCGAGTCAAATATTGAGATAACAAAAATATCTTTATGCTTTTTAAGCGCTAACTGAGCTGTTGCGACGTTAGCCATGCATTCTAGCTCATGTCTAAACCAACGGACACACTGTCACACGTTGATACACAACGCAGTCGGGTAGACCGGTCCTGGTAAATAGCTACGTACGTACGTCCTTGCGGATTTTTTACCTTGAAAAATAAACAAAACCTTTACAACATTTGGCAGCCATCCTTATCCAAAGCGACTCACATTTATGTGAACTGTGAACTCACAATGTGTAAACACAGAATAAACAAATCAAAAAAATTCTGCTAATAGCAGTAAAAATAACAGGCATACTCACATAAAATCAGAGCTCAGAGACAAAATCACAGCTTAAAGCCAAAATATTATCTTAAGACTGACCGCACAAGCATGACGTGCTACATCGAAGAAGACATTATCTAATGAGACTATATCATTTACAGTTGAAATAAAGAAAGAAAGAATCGCAGAACATGAGAACCGCCACCATATCCGTCCGCCACCGTCCACCTACGCCATCAACTACGTGTCCACCGCAAAGGTAACGTGCATTAAAATCATCTGTTTATTTCATTTAGGGGTATTTTTCTATAATTAAGCTTATTTGAATTTTATTCTATGTTTTACTGCCACACATAAACCCATAATACACTTTAAAAAAAATATGTTTTTGAGGGCTGAAACAAATTAATTGTATTTACATTCATTTCAATGGGAAACATTGATTCGGGTCACAAACAGAGTCTCAGAACGAATTAAGTTCGTGAGTCGAGGGTCCAGTGTACTCGCTCGTTATTTTTATATACTGACAAAACAATGGGCCAAACTCAAAATTGCAAAACATTAACCTTTTATGGTTTCAGCAACTAATAATTGCTTAGGAAATGAACAAGAATTGAACAAATAGATAAATGAACTCAGTAAAGGTTATACTCTTAAGTCCAAGTGGTCTGTGTATTGTTAATGGCTTAACATGAACAGAAGATATTTTGGACCATTTTGAACACCCAGACATGTGTTAGTTTGGATTTTATATCAAACATTTCAATCTGGTCATGGTTTTATCTTTGTGTATACGTGAATTTCCTTGTTTTTTCAGCCTTCCCCCGACAGTGACAAACACCGGGGGCAAACTGTGACCCAGGTCTCAGGAGTGCACTTTAAAAAAAAAATTTTTTTTTTGAAGTTTTTATTATTATTTTTAGTTCTTAGTAATTTACTAATTTTCTGACCAATGATTTGGTGTTAAGATCATTAAAAGCTTAATGTTTTGCCATTTTAGCTGCGGCCCATTTTTTTTTGCCCATGTGTATTAATTTGGTTTGCCTCTAAGTCACTCAGACGTCTCAGTAACCAAAACACAAACCTAGGCACGTGCTCCGGAGTGGTCAGTTGCACAGCGGGCTGGCTAAAAATGAAAACCGCACAACCATGCTGGACCGAGGAATTCGGCAGTAATTTGATTCACTGGCACTAATGTCTTTAAAAGGATTGCAGTGGCCCCGTGCACAGCGTCCTGACTAATCCGTTTGACTGTATTGTCCAGCTCAGGGTGGGTGAATGACCTCGAGGTGTGTGTCTGCTGCTGGGGGGATCCCCTGTGTCCTGAAAGTGTGTGTAAACAGCAAGAGCCGAGGAAGGGCCGGACACGATACCTCAGACATAAGGCGTCCTTCTGCTGCTCCTTTGATTTGAGAGGAGCTGCTGAGTAAATGGGATTTGGAAGTTTATCCCCCTGCCCCTGCCCCTGCTCCTGCCCCTACCCCTGCCCCTGCGCTGGCCATGTCAGCTGGCCTTTTTGCAGGGTCAGTGTAGGCCTCCACCCCCATGCCGTGTAGCCTTTGTTCTGACACCGGCTCTTTCTGTTCATTTCCTCGTGATACAGCGAGCGGCAGCAGGTTCACCAGTATTGCTGTGTTCCGGTGTAAGCGGAGTGTTTGGGTAGAAACGTCATTAGGGGTTTGTTTTGCACTGATGTTATATATTATATTATTATAATGCAGCGCGTTGTGTGCAATATAATAAACAGAAGAAAATCAGAGGTTAAGGGTTTTGTAATGGCTTTTCATACTGCAAGGAATAATAGTTTAGAAAGTCAGTCAAGCTAATATTTCTTATTATAAGTCATTTTAAATCAAATAATATCATTCAACCTATTTTTAGATGCAGTTACTCATCAAATTTGAAACTTCGGTTTTCTAATGGCAGGTAATTCGGTCTCTTTCCAGAAATAAATGCATAATAAAAAAAAATCCACCAAAAGAACAAGACAATTTCAGGCTTTTTATATATATATATATATATATATATATATATATATATATATATATATATATATGGGGGGGGGGATTGGTTTTATTGGTTTCTGTATTAATTAACTGGAATTAATTAATTAAAAAATCTTTTGTGTCATTACTGTGATAAATGATGTCACGGTACACTTTTCTGAGATGGTTATGAACATCATAATATCATAAATGTTGTGTTAATTCTTTTTTTTCCTTTTCTTTTTTTTTTAATTCAATTCAAACTGACCAGAAGCTGCTGATGAAATTTTGTACCTCCGTTGTAAAACTAAAACAATTTAAAAATCACTCTCCTCAGTTTTAAAAATAGATTTTTATATGTTAAAAAAAATGTTTTCTAATGTAAAAAAAACCCAACAACTTTAATTTGTTTATTAAGAAGAAACATATTTATTTATTATTATTTACTAGCTGATTCCCCGGTGGCTTCGCTCACTGAGGGCAAGGGAAAAAAATAAAACGCAGTATTTATAAAATAAGTTTGTTAATCACCAATTTTATTTTTCCGACAACTAGCGGTCATACATCATGTCCGTATCAAACGCGAAAAGAATTGAATATATTTTGATCAAAGTTTTCTTAAGTAATTATTTACCAAATAGGTGTTTACTTCTTTTCAATATCAGTAAAATAACTCTCACACGAATAATTCATAAAGACGATATAAAAATGGCGTCCACAAACGAAGTGATTAGTTAAAATGTACGCTGTTTTCGTTCATACGCACGTATAATATGTCCTGTGGTCATACGGCATTTCCGTTTCAAACGCGAAAAGAATTTTATATATATAGATAACTTTATTTTTTTTGCTGGCAGTTTGATAGGCAACTTTTATCTCATGATACATATTGTCTGTCATCAAGAAATGTCTTCAAGAATCATATGATATTTCTGTCATCTCGCCAACCCCTAGTTGAAATGCTTTGAATATTATGTGACTTCCTGGAAGTTTTTACTTATATATCACTGGACACAGAAAACATATCATTATTATTATTATTATTATTATTATTGTTGTTGTTGTTGTTGTTGTTTGTAGGGGTAATTAGAGGAAGTCTCAGAACAATCTTCTGTGTAAAGAAAGACACTCCTGAGGTCAGAAGAATCACATTTTCAAAGGAATGGTGCAAATTTCTGCCCCATCAGCAAACACCAAGCCTGAACAAACCAGCCCGGGGCATTTGATAGCCTCTAGCAGTTGGTGTCATCAAGACACCTGTTTACGTTGGCCCACCAAACAGATGGTCGTCAGTTAGCTGACCCTGAGGAGCGACTCGGCAGCTGAGGATCAATTAGAAAGTCACCACGAGTCAAGCGGTGTGGCCACTCCGTGCAGCTTCTCCGTCGGACCTGACGCCACATGTTTAGCCTTTTGTTCAGGTGTATGAGTACTGGTAGATTTACCAAATCCTTTGCATCAGGAGCAGATGACACCATCTTGCGATTGATTATATTCCTGTAACCAACACGTTGCATTTCATTCCCCTTAAATGATTACGTGATTCCATGGCGATTGGATAACAACTGTGCGTCTTTCTGCGTTCTCGCAGAACAAGACATTGCAGTAGTAGCCGTTATAAACAGTCACACCCTCACATATCTCCCTGTAGTTTGTTCCACTTTTGAGAAACTACAGCGCAAGACTTTCCCCATTTCCCTCTTAAATGTTAAGGAAGAGCTTTACCACTTTTTTTTTTTTTGTTGCTTTGTTTTAGAGCAGGGCTTCTCAAAATCATTATTAGCCTTTTGGATTGGAATGGATTGAATCCAAAGCACAAATAAAAACCAGTAGACTATACTTTTAAATCATTTTAAATAAGACCTAAAGTCTTCTATTATTGGAACATTCAGGGATTTCAAAAATGCAACTTCAAAAAAAAAAACAAAAAAAAAAAAAACCAACCCAAAATATTACTGTCTTCTCCTTCTTCTTTGTCGCACTCTTCAATTACTGAAGGTCATGTCTGATTTGAAAAGCCTTGGTGGATGACTCAACTAGGTTCTTCCATTTCTCTCTGTCTTCAGCTTGCCGGAGAGCAGTTGTTATCATTTTGATCTGATCAGACCAGCGGTGTGGCGCTCTTCCACGCGATCTTTAACCCTCTACTCTGCCCAAGAGAACCAGCTTTTCGAGGTTGTCTGGATCCCTTCTAGCTACGAACCCAGTTGATAGTCTGTCTGTGATGCGAAGTTGATCAAGAATGGACTTGTCTGTTCTTTTAGCCGTCCATGGAATTCTCAGCATGCGGCGCCAACACCACATCTCAAGGGCGTCAACCTTCTTTCCTTCAGATACACGTATTATCCAGGACTCCGAGCCATAAAGAAAATAAGGAAAACCAGGGTGCGCACAAGTCTAATTTTTGTACACTTGGAGATGTTTCTATCTTGCCATAGCTTTTTCATTTTGCTAATAGCGTCTTTTGCCATCAGTGTTCTTCTCCTAATTTCCTTCTCGCTCCCTCCTTCACGGCTCAACATGGACCCAAGGTACACGAACTCGTTACTATATTACTGCACACATACCCAAATAATGACACTGACATTTGAACAGCTGAACGTCTTCTTGATGGACGTTGGCGTTAAGGAGGTCTGCAGAATTCAGTTCACAGTGAAAGGGGCGATCAGGGAAGAGTTTAAAAACACCTGCTGTAGAGGATCTCGGAAGTGTTCGTGGTTTAGTGTTTCACATACAGGTCCTTTATCAACAGTAACGTGCTTCACGGCTTCGATAAGAGTGCAACTGCGTTGAGGCTGTTCCAGGAAAATGCTGTGTAGACACATTTTTTTTTAATAAAGCACAGCTTTTGTGGTACGCTCTTCCGAGCAGTGTGATGTGAGAGGTACGTGACGTTTCGAAAGGGGAACTAGAAGAAGCCAACTTTTGACTCCAGGAAAAGAAGCTCGTCATCCCGGCCTCTTCTTTTCTAAAACGTCATATTGTCGAAGTGTGTCTCAACAATGAAGATGTCTTTTTCTCTATAACTACGGAAACACACGCATTGTGTGCGGTTGTTCAGAAGCCCCCCACCCCACAGACACACGTCGACCCCTCAGAGCAATCCCCCAAACCCCCCAGATACACTCTCCCTGTCCGTCATTCTTCTTTTCTCTCCCCGGCCCTCTCTTTTTAAGCAGCACGCCATGCTTTTAACATAATTTGGCCTATTGTTTAGCTGTGACCCAGCCCCCCCCCCAAGCCTCTAGTCAAAGAGAAAAAAAACACACACACAAAGAAGGGTGAGCCACTGTAGTCCCTCAACTAGCCAGGTGTTTCCCACTGCCGGCCTGCTCCCTAATGGCCGAGGCCTCGTGCTGCAGCTGCCTGCTCAGGCCCTCTTTTGTGTGGCTCTATTGTTGGCCACACACCCCTCGTTGATTCATGGGCCGCACGAGGGAAGACCTTTTGGAATGACAGCCACTGGCTTATCTGCACGCTCCCCCAGTTTGAGAGTGTGTGTGTGTGTGTGTGTGTGTGTTCCATTGTAAGCCGGCTGCTCTCTCATTGGTCCACGAGCAGCGACTCACTAATGGGGGAATGGTAGACATTGTACCTCCATCTGCTCCAGCTCTCATTGTTTAAGCCGCCTTCTGCAGAAAAAAGATCTACGGTGCGGACTCTCTTCCTCAGTTGAAGCGAGTCTTTGAAGGGCCGCTGCACCGCAAGCCTGGAAGGCTTTACACTCCCGTTTCAGTTTTTCCGTTTGGACAACAGGATCTACAGTTCGTACGAGACAATCCACTGAGGCAGGCCGTTACAGGATACGAGATATTTTTACCACTTTCACTCATTGAGAGCACTTTCCAAGGAACTTTCCAGCGGATGTTTGGCACGGTCTGGCCTGACTGGTGGTGAGTGTGTTCAGCTCTTACATACCTCTCAGGTTGTATTCCTTATGCCTTGGTGGCATTTGGATGCCTGATAAATGACTGGGAGATGCCTCCTTGTAGGCATTCTGATGCTCTTTTCGTCTCACTCTGCAAATTTGACCCAATTTCTTAGATGCCGCGGTCCTTTCACATAATATATGAGGCATAAGCTGCAGGTAAGTTGTTGTACTTTGCATATCCTGTATAGGAACTGCTCTCCGATGTAGATCATCTTGTCTCAAATATGGTTTAAAAGATCATGAAGTGATGGAAGGTGTCTGCGCTCGTGATAAAAAAAAGAAGAAAAAAAAAGAGGATGTGATGGTTTTATTGGCTCTACTGACTGCTTGTAGTTATATTCTACATGCTATATCTCCTAGAGTTTCACTACTACCAGGGCAAACTGGTAAAAACGAATAATTTTTGCATGCATGGTACTTGTGCTTGGCATGAATGAAGGGTGTTGAAGATTTTGAAGACGTACCCCGGTTGGGAAGGAAGAGAACAGGGTTACCGGTCTACATGGCCGTTGCCGTGGAGAGGACGTATTTGCACTCTGGGGTTAAAACAAGGTTCTTGATCATCACGTGACCACTCTGAGGCGGGGCACATGCAGCAGGCGGCTGTATTGAGCAGCGCAGCAGAAGCAGGAGGAGGACACCAGTTGCTGTTCCCCCGTGGCCTCAGCAGACATCTGTTGCCCTGCTGGCTGCATCCCACCGGCCCTCGTCCTTGCTTTTGTCTCAAGAGAAGCGCAGACAGCACATCACACCCCCCCACCCCAACACACAATAAGTGCCAGGACAGGCACTGCCTTAGGGACCCCTGGACTCCCTCTCTGCAGGTTTAACTCTTCTCCATGCCTGTGTGCACACCCCAGGAAAAAAACCGACATGTGTTACATATTCATTACCGCTCCATTAATGACACGCGGCTGGGCTGGGCCGGTCTGGGCTGGGCTGGCTGGCTGGCTGGCTGGCTGGTGGAGTTTGAAAAATGCCAACAAATCAAATGGAAGCGACGCAATTGGCTGGCAAATTGCCATCTAGACTGCATCAGCCAGACCTTCCCGAAAATTTCACCTGAAAAAGGAACACCAGTCTTGGGCTAGTTACACCACTACGCTATAAATAATAACCATGTGGCCTTCTAGTAACCTATAAAATGGATTTCCCCCACTGATATGTCTTCCTTAAATGGCCTGCCCTCATCTCTTTTATATCTTTTTTTTTTTTTTTTTGCAAATTAGACATTGCGCATCCACGGTTTTCTCTGAGTTCCCCAGTCAACCCCCTAAACATCCTTAGGAGGACCAATTTTGAACTTATGCCCTATAAGAAAGCTCTTATATCGCAAATATTTCATCTTGTCCTCTCAATGGACAATTATTCTATCAATAAAACTATTTCTAATTGGGAACAAGAGTTAGGGGGGAGTTTGGAGAAGGTTACTGGGACAGTGTGGGTGACAGAATTCGTACCTCATCATCTTTTGCAAGGTTTTCCCCCTCATTCAATTTAAAGTAGTACACAGGCTACACACAGTACCGTGCAAAAGTCTTAGGCACCCTATTTTTTTAGTACAAATTTTATTATAGGTATTTATTTTTCCAATTTCTGCATTACTGAGTCAGGACAAAAAACACAGTTTGATGTCCAGACATTACTTTAAAAATAAAAAAACATTCTTTGTACAGTATATGAAAAGTTTGTACATCAGTAAAGAACGCAACATATGACATAAGAGAGCACTTTTCAGAG
>JAQMCW010000010.1:8148700-8159134 GCA_030068335.1 Chrysichthys cranchii
ACACACACACACACACACACACACACACACACACACACACACACACACACACACACACACACACACACACACGCTCTCAGTTCATTCCTAGGGACAATGTCACCAACCCACCTACCACTGTACACACCCAGGGAGAAGATAACCTGAGCTCCATAAATCTATAACCCAGGAGCTGTGAGGGTTTCAGGTAATAATCAGGGCTGAAATAAACAATGACAAAGACAAGTTAACCAAGTCATTAATATGACGTACAGTGGTGTTTTATGCTCCCATACGTGGGTGGCCCCAAATGTGTGCATATTTCGCTACTCATCACACAGGTGACTCATGAGGTAACATCTGCAATCCTGGGGTTCTCCATCATCAAAGAATACGGCTATACCGAATAGACCTTTTATCCAGCCATTATAAGCATTGCTTCATAAACATTTGACACCTCCACCAATAATATTGCTCAAAGTGCTAAGCTGTTGGACAAAACCGAAATAATGTAATAAGCAGATTTGTTTTACTGAGCCCCAGCAAATCACTGACAATCGCAATATGCCTCTTTATATATGCCTCCATGTGCGAGTGTGTGCACGTCTGGCTGCATGTATGTACTTGTGCATGAGGGAGGGGGATCCCTGCTGGGACTACAGATGGTGCAGAAGGCTCGGTGATGGCCACATTTTCACTTGGGACCGCCGGCCCCCTGCTCGCTCTCCCGCACCTCCTGTTCACTACTGGCCAGCTCCAGTGTCATTGTCGAAGCCTCCTGTCACATGCATACACACGCTGCCAGAAGCAATGAACAGACCCGGCCAAGGTGCCAAGTTGTAACACAAATACAAAACAGTGTTTAATAGCTTGAGGTAGGAATAAAAGTGTGATGTGTACTCTGGAGAACATCTTGGACTAGATGCAAACTCATCGACAAGTCTTCGATCCAACTACGGAGTGTGAAGATCCAACCCGAGAGCCTGGATACATCCCCAATGGTTGACACTACATTATCACTCGGTTTTCAATTACTCACTCCCGACAGATGTGTAAACAAGCCCCTGCTCAGCAGTTCCCTCACTACTTCAGTTCAGCTCATAGCACTGAGTTTAAAGAGTAAATTAGGAAAAACATCCGCCTTGCTATGTTTTGACAGTCCTGACGGACTCCTAGCCCACATATCCTCATCCCTTAATCCCTTCTACTTGGTGCTCGCGGGAACCAACAGGCGATACGGGAGGCCCGTGGAACAGGAGAGAAATCATAAGGACACTTCTCCGAGTTTTGATGGCTTTGAAGGAGTTTTGCCAGCTCCAAACACTCAAGGTTTTCAAGACGTCAGGTTCATCGTGGGCTTGCGTGGTTACAGACAAGTGTGTGGAGCCAAAGCTCCACCAGTAGTGTTTTGGACAATAGCTGAAGACCTGAATGGGGGAAATAGTCAACCTTGACAAGTTTGTCTAACTGAAAGCACGGGGCAGGGTTCTGTTTGTGACCTTTGATCAAGATGTGAGTGATGCCCTTGTTGCACATTGGATTCTGGACTCTAATTCCTTGCTATGACTCAGTTGAAGACCTGAATAGGGGGGAAAAGCCAACATTGCTAAGACTGTCTAATTGAAAGCATGGGTCACGGTTCTGTTTGTGACCTTTGATCTAGGTGTGAGTGATGCCCTTGTTGCACATTGGCTTGTGGACCGTAATTGCCACAGTCAGGAACAAGCCGTCTGGAGTTGGAGTCTCAGGGTAGGTAGTTTCTGCCTGCCCCTCCTGACACTACACAATTAGAGCGACCCCATGTGTGCTCCCTGTCAGTGTAGCATTCTTCCTCTCTTCTGACAGGTCTCCAATACCACCAACACACACGCGCATACATTCTTTGCATCCCCCACAAAGTCTCTCCGTGTCACATCTTTCTTGACTCAGGGCTGAAGGCGACTTGTCCATCAATCACCCACTCCCTCCTTCCTTTTCATCCCTCTGTCCACCCCTCTGATGCGCCCCCATCAGCCCTCCGGCCTAAACCTGTCCACTGTCTGCTGATTCTCTCAATTGCAAAGAAGGCTTTACTAACCCTTACCCCAGACAAACACACACACACACACACACACACACACACACACATAAACACACACCAACAAACATAGAGACAGACACTCCCCATGCAGTGGCTCTGGGCCACAATACCTCAGCAGAGCCTCCGTCATCATTTTAATCAGCTCGTTAGGCACGGTCGGCCGCCACGACACACTCCCTGACCACCACCACAGGCACATGAACACACTTGCACAGCCATGACCTAGACCTACTGCTCTCCCTGGGTGGGATGTGGAGCAGGGGCAGGGTAACACCAGGGTCACGATACAGATCCAACTGCTGCCAGGCTGCTGCTCGGATGCCAAGCATACACAAGAATCACTGGTGCAGTGATGTGTAAAGATTTGGGTAGGAAAAGGAGAGAAGTGGGCTTGAGTAGAGTGCGGAGCAACGTCTTAAAAAAATCTTTGAAGTCTACTTGTTTTTGTCTGTTACTGTTTGCAGCCAGGGTTTGGGATATTGCTGTTGTTGAAGACTGGGTTTCTTGTAGAAGGTTGAAAGAAACCGATTGCTTAAATCACAGTAGACAAGCAATTCAAGAAAATGCTGTTTCTTATAAGTTGGCAAATCCATTTTGTACGATCCACCCTTTAATCTGGGATTATTTTGTAAAAAAAATAATAATAAAAAATAATAATAATAATAATAATAATAAATAAACATACTTGAACATACCACTTGAGTCCGCTGTGGTCATGAATCCAACAATCTCAAGCATCAGCTTGAAACATAAGCAACCTCCTAAAAATCTCTACCTCTTATTTCTGGTTATTTCCTTTCTGTCTCATCCCACTTTTTTTTTTTATTCAAAACATTTTATCCTTGTGGTAAGTGTTTACCAGTAAACAATACTGTTGATTTTAAATTGCAGCTTTATTCCTTTAAATCCATCCTGCAAGGACTCTACCTCAGATACCTAGTGTCAGTCAACCACTTGTTTTGAATAGCTTGCCAATACCAAGATTTAAGAACTATTTAAAAAACGAGCTTTAAAGTCATCAATGACCACAGATTACACTTTTTATGCAGTATTCTGTAATGCACACTTTAAGCATTACATATAGTCTAACAGTATCCAAATCACAATGCATTTTAATCTATCCTAGGCTGATGTTGTTAATAGTTGGAGATGTGCGCCCATATTAAGGCTGTAAATAAAGCGTAGATAATTGTAAAAATCAGTTTTTGATTTTTCACACAAGTATTCTATGGTTAACGAGACGTGGGCTAAGTGGTTAGCACTGTCCCTTCACAGCAAGAAGGTCCTGGGATCGAGCCTTGGGTTTGAAACGGGTGCCTTTCTCTGTGGAGTTTGCATGTTCTCCCCGTACTTGCATGGGTTTCCTCTGGGTGCACCGGTTTCCTCCCATAGTCCAAAGACATACACGTTAGGTGGATTGGCTATGAAATTGCCCGCAGGTGTGAGTGTGCCAACGACAGACGGAGTGACACGTCGGTTGGGGTTTTCCATGGTCACATCAGGTGATAGCATGCCGAGGTGGGTTGTGAAGACAGCGGACTAACCCTAGGATGAAGAAGAAGAAGAAGAAGAAGAAGCCATACTCTTTCCTTGTTACTGTGGGTTTCCGTAGGCTACGTTTTTTTAAAAATATTTTTCACCTAGAAATGTGTACGAAGTGAACTATGAAATGGATTGAAGTTCCATACTTGGACTGTAATTATTTTTTAAAGTGAAAGCTTTAACAGGACACTATGTGCATCCTTTTTTTAGGTTAAAAAAAAAACATGATTCGGAAGTTATAAAAGCTGTATGCATGTTAGGACCACAACAGGGGAAAACAAGGAACGGAACAATTTAGGACAGGTTTTGGTCCAGGTTTTTGTTCGAAGAATGGATCAAATCACAAGACAGACTAAGATCATAACTGGATCTTCAGGATGCCCTAATGCCCCACAAGGGCAAGTTGTACGCCCAGGAGACATCTCTCATCTTCTACCCAAACCCAGTGGCTTTCACACTTTTTTCTCAAGAAATAAAATTCACCTCAGCTGACTTTTCCGAAATATGCTGGAAGATCTGGATTTATTTTGCATCCTAGTCCATGGACCCTTCAAGGGGTAAGAGGGAGAGAGGGGGTGGACACGTGAGGTGAAGGAGGTGTGGTGGCAGAAGGGGCGGGGTTAGAGCATACCGCCCCACAAATATATTCCATCTCCCCGTCAATCGGGACAGCGTTTCACCAGGAAGTAGTGTTTTTATTTGCTTCTTACACGCTGTGTGGGGTGTGTGTGCGTTTGTGCGCGTGCGTGCGCGTGTGTGTTTCTTCTTGCCCAAGCGGACACGACAGCGCACGGGTTCAAAAGCGAAAATTGAGCTGCAATGCTGTTCAATCCGAGGACTGTTCACTCTGCTGGCATCTGGTGCTTGTGATGGTGCAGGAGATAAGGCATTTCTGCACTTTCCCCATCAGCTTGTCTGCACTGCCATCTCCATTGTCTGAAGCCGGGGGGTCACGAGACGTCACCATTTGTTTTCTTTTTCTTCTTTGGCTTTTTTAATCTCGCCTGTTCCTGATCTAAGATAGGTTGAGGGTAGTTGTTGGTGCTGTAGCAGCTGCTTTGGAGGTGCATCCTGTCCGACTGGATGATGGTTTGTGAGTAAATGAAGTGATTTATTTTAAAAAAAAAATATTTTTTTGGGGCAGAAAAAGGATGTTGCATGAAAAAAGCCAAGGAGAAACCCAGGAGTAGAGCAAAGAGTTGGAGCGAGGACTTCAAGCCCATCAGGACTTTTTTTTTTTCTTTTTTCTTTTTTTTCTTTTTTTTATTTCTTTGTATTTTTTGTGTGTGGACCTGTCGGCATATAACGGTTGGTTGAGCCTAAATGAGATGTGTTTGCAGTAGAAATGATTTTTTTTTTGTTTTTGTTTTTTTTTTTAGACATAATGATTGTTTTGGGTGTTTTGCAGGTTGCGTGTGTAAGAGTAAAGAATTTGCAGAATTACAACTCTGGTAAAAGATGCACACTGTGGGGGAAAGCTGACAAAAGTGGGGGGGGGGGGGGGGGGGGGGTTGGGGTTGTTTGGTTTGCGATGTTTTTTTTTTTTTTAATGTGTAAATTTTCTGGATCATTTGCAACCCCAGCATGCATATGGATTAATTTAATAGCTTTTTATAGCCTACTGGAACAATGTGTATTTCTACGAAAGTGCGGTTTGTTAGCAGGAGAAATGAAATGCTGATCGAAATCCAAAGTTCCTAGAACAGATGTTAACCTTCTGAACCTCTTTATTATTCCGGTTCCGTTTTGTCCTGTCACACAGCACGCGCCAAGTGTTCTAGCGTGACAGATGGATGATTTTAATTACGGAATAAGACTCCTAAATGATCATCTTTGCAATGAATTCGTTTAGTGCGGAGAAAATGCATAATCTACCCACACAACCTGTGCATGCATGGGGGGGGGGGGAATGATTTTAAAAAGAAGTTCCTATAATTTAGTTTAGATTATGGAAACTTATTGGATTAAAAATAATAATTAAAAAAATAATAGCTCATTATAATGTATAATAATAATCTCAATAAGACATTGAGAGCTGTGATGAATGAAAAAAGGAAAGTAAAGGCAGCTTTTTGTGCACTAGATAATTTTCTTTGAATGAAAGAGAGTTACATTTAAGATGGTTTGTTTGGGGTGTTTATGACATTTATTTTTGGGATATTTTGGATGTTCATGACATTTATTTTCCTGTAAATTATACATTTGCCAAACAAAACAGTGACTGGTTTACGCAGTCTCAGGAATATGTAGAAATGAGGTTTCCTCAGTGGGTTCTGGGTAGAACCCTCCAGCTGATTCTCTGTCTGTCTGTCTGTCATAAAGGGGGTTTAGGGACCCTGAGAACCCTCAGGTAACTTCCACAGCTGACTCTTAAAGACTCTTTGTGGACTCATTGGGTTTTTTGTTTTTTTTAAGAGTGCCCAACAGGTAGTCTACAAAAAAAAAAAAAAACAAAAAGAAAAGAAAGAAAGATGTTTTATTCAAGAGGGATGTATTGTGGGGGACCTTGTTTATGTTTCAGAAACATGTGCATCAAGGTTTCTGGGGCATTTCCATGAGTGAGACAAACCAAAAAGTCAAAACAAAACAAAAAAAACCCAAACAAACAAACAAATAAATTAAAAAAAAAAAAAAAAAAAAAACAAGTTTTAGAGCCTGTGCAAACACTCGAATGCCCTGACGCACATGAAAGTAGTTTAATTTTCCGTGCATTTTAATTGGTCTAAAATGATCTAAGCGTGAAATCAAATCAGCCCCCTTTCTGATGAACTTTGTTGCAGCACTTTGTAACATTCGCGCTGACATCTCTTGCATGTTTCCTTTCAGGTCCTGTAAAACTCCTGTGAGGGGGGGAAAAAAACCCAAACAAACAACAAACAAAACTAATAAATTAAATAAAGAACGACAAAATAAAAAGGGAAAAATGATGCTGAGCCCAGACCAGACGGACCCGGAGCTGCCCTGGAGTCACTCGGACGCTGAAAGTGTGTTAAGTGACATGAAGGCTGGCTGCATGTCCGAGGAGCTGAGCACGGACGCCGCCGAGGGGAAATCCAAAGCTCTCGCGCCGCCGCCGCTCACGCGCGAGGAAAAGCGACGGCGCAGGCGCGCGACAGCCAAGTATCGCTCGGCGCACGCGACCCGAGAGCGCATCCGCGTCGAGGCGTTCAACGTGGCGTTCGGGGAGCTCCGCAAGCTGCTGCCCACCCTGCCCCCGGACAAGAAGCTCTCCAAGATCGAGATCCTCAGACTGGCTATCTGTTACATCTCCTATCTGAACCACGTGCTGGACGTTTAGGACAACGGGACTAATGGTGTTTACACCAACACCACCACCACCACCACGGAGATGAATTTTTATCTAGAATATATAAATAAATAGCTGCTCGCGCCCTCCATAACTAATGACTAATCCTCCACGTGTAACTTAGACCGACTTTAGATATTAGGCTGATAACTTTTGTGAAGGTTTGATTTGAACCCTGAGCTGATGGACAAAAGCTGAGAAAGCGCCTTGAAGTGAAGGAAGCAGATGGTGAGAGCTCCAAGAGTCATCATGTAAAAACAAGGTCCCTGCTGGAGGCTGGGCGGACACATAGACACGCCATGACGCCGAGAGGGACTGTAAACTCACGTGTGTGTGTGTGTGTGTGTGTGCGTGTGTGTGTGTGTGTGTGTGTGTGTGTGTGTGTGTGTGTGTGTGTGTGTGTGTGTGTGTGTGTGTGTGATCGTGTCCAGTGGAGACAAGTGGAGGATGGACAGAGAGCACCAGTTGCACTGAGACTTCTGGACACAAAGCAGACTGAAGGCCCGACGAGCTGCCTCGTGCACAGAGATCAACACGTCGTTTTTTTTCATTTTCCTCCAATGAGGGGGGGAAAGGAAGTCAAAACAAACGTACAAGTGCCACTCAGTACTGTTTGTTCATTTGTTTGTTTATTTATCTACGTGCTTGTTTGATTATTTATTTATTTATCTATCTATCTCTTTATTTATCTATCTATCTATCTATTTATTTATTTATTTGTTTGTTTGTTTGTTTGTTTGTTTGCGCCCCCTTTTTGGGAAATAAAACAGACTTCTGTTTTATTTTTTTAAGTCGTTTTTTTTCCGTTTGTTGTTTTTTTTCCGTTTTGTTTTTTAAGAATGTACAATAATGCTGGGTGTTTGTAATGTAGGCTGTGTCGCGTGAACGACGTTACCATACGTGTTAGACTGTGAGGTTCAAATTACAGACAAAAAAAAACAAACAAAAAAAACCCCCCAAACAAACAAACAAACAAACAAAAACGAAAAAAAAAAAAAAGAAGTTCAAAACAAAACAAAACAAAACAAAACAACCACAGTAGACGGCTGCACTTTTTGGGTGTTTGTTTGTTTGTTTGTTTGTTTGTTTGTTTGTATTTCATAGGCTATATTTTATGATGGGAAGAGAAAAAAAAATCAAACCCCATTAGACATTAGGCTACTCTGATAAGACACAAAATCAGATCTCCCCCCCCCCACCCCCCAACGCCCTTCCTCCAACCCTGAAGTAGCTTAATGTAAAACTCTGAAGGCTGCTATCTCTCGGCTAGAAAGGAAAATTAAAATAAATGTAAAAAAAAAAAAAAAGAAAGAAAGAAAGGAAAAATAAGAAAAAAGAAAAAGAAAAGAAAAAAAGGGGGGGAAATAGAAATCAAACTGAACACGTGTTGTTTATAGAGTGAGACATTTCCTGCAGTAATTCCCCTCATGGTTGATGTGATATAATGACTTAGTGGGAGTCCTTAAGGACTTCCTGATCTGACCAAATAGAGCTAACGTGGCAGGTCTTTTTGTTCTTTGGTGTTTCACGTGTCACAGTTTGAAATGGGTTGATTTCTGTAGTTCATAATAATACAATGTTATTTTATATAACGGGGGAAAAACATATCTGCTATCCAAAGAATTCTTGTCTTTTCAGGGTCTTGCCCTTATTGCTTTATGCACATATTTTGTAGTAGAGTTGCTGTGACAGCTGGTTTCTAAACAAAGACGTTTTTTTCCATATTTTACTGGTGGGGTTTTTTTTTTTTTCGAAATAAAACAACTGGAAGAGAAATTGCAAAAATGTCTCCCACTTTTTGTGTGTGTGTGTGTGTGTGTGTGTGTGTGTGTGTGTGTGTGTGTGTGTGTGTGTGTGTGTGTGTTATTGAGAAATCACCCTTATGGAGTGTGTGCCATATGTGTCAGCTGACATTTTGCTGGAGCTCCTTGATCTGCAAAAGATGTGAGGGAAAATACCCAAGATTTGTGGCTCAATTTATGAATTTATTTGTGCTTCATTTTATTTTTAGTCTCTGGAGAAATCATTTCTCAGCTCCGGTTAATGTTGGAGACTTTAGGATGCTTTCTTGTTTCTGTTCCAAACATGAAACCTTCACTTCCATAAAATAGCAACATGGAATAGAAATGGTCAGGCATCTAGAGTAAGCTTCGTAGTGTGACTTTATTTTATTAATATTTTTTTTTTTACCCTGCAAGTGTTTGCTCCTTGTCTTCCTCCCTCTTGGCTGAAAGGCCATTTCCCCAGAGAGGGGGCAGGTGTTACTCCAGACGAGCCAAGACAACCAAATTACTGGCCGTCTGGCACCTCCCGTGGGAAACACACACACACACACACACAGAGTGGAAGATGGAAATTTATGTGTATGAAAGAGTCCTGTATCATCCTTCCTGTTTAAAGACTGCTAAATGTTTCTATGAATTAACCTGACAATTTATAAGCTAGAGAAATAAAAGGACATCTCGGATGCATTTCGTCTATAGCAGTGTTAGGTGTACCTCCTGGTTGTTTTTCTTTTGTGAATATGAAAGATGATAAATATTTGATGCAGGTTATGCAACACGGATGTAAACATGGTGGTATGATCCCAGAGGGAAGCAGGCTTTAAAGCGACAGCACTTCCGTCTCATCTCTTCTTCTCTCAAGAAGTTTGGGGATATGTACATAGCTTCCAATAAACAGATATTTACCTTGTGGAGCTTGTAAGGATTTGTTGGGTTCGTTTAAATGGGATACGTCACGTATAAAGATTTGTGCCAGTCTCTACAAAACAATTACACTCTCAGGAAAAAGATATCAGACCGTCAGATATGTACAAAAAATTGTTCTTTAAGAAACTGCTCCAATGGATTCAAAAATTCTTTCTTTCTAATTCGAACCTACAACTGATAGACATTTTTCCTCTGGCTCTCCTAGTTTCTTTTTACTGTCCAAAATCATTCATGCAGGCAGACTGTATAAACTAAATTTCCTATATTGTGAATGTCCCATCTGCCCCAAGTTCATGGATTGGCTCTGGATTCACCAAATAAAACAGTTACTGAAAACGAGTGAATGGTTGCATCACTCTCGAAACCTTTAATCCATCTCCTTAAGAGTTTAGCAAAGTTAAGGTCAAGCCATTACATTACAGACAGCTCTGCTGGTGTCATGTCTAGAAATCCCACAGTGCTGAGACATGTTGGAGGCAATGAATCAATTGGTCGGAACGTCTCGTACATAGAAATGTGTAGTACACAAAGTTTCCAGAGAAAGAGACATAATCAGATGAAAGTCTCCAAGTCTCCATCATCCGTAGAAAAAAGTGGGTCAGAACACAGAAGGTGAAACCAATTAAATGACATAAAAAGTTTTCCAAACAGCTGAAGGGTCGACATTATATTTGACCATTCCTCCTCAGCTGGGCAAGCTGACGTTGTATTAATATCATGAGGCTCTGATGGTCCAAGAGCGTTCATGACTCAATGGAGAGTCAGTAATGTTAAATGCATAGCTGTTGAAATGCTGGGTGACTGAAATAAAGAAA
>JAQMCW010000010.1:8164655-8176008 GCA_030068335.1 Chrysichthys cranchii
AGTGAGAGAGAGAGAGAGTCAGAGAGAGAGAGAGAGAGAGACAGGCAGAGCAAGAAAGAGACAGGCAGAGCAAGAAAGAGACAGGCAGAGAGAGAGAGACAGGCAGAGCAAGAAAGAGACAGGCAGAGAGAGAGAGAGACAGGCAGAGCAAGAAAGAGACAGGCAGAGAGAAAGGGAGAGAGAGGGGGCGAGACAGGCAGAGAGAAAGGGAGAGAGAGTGAGGGGGCGAGACAGGCAGAGAGACAGTGAGAGAGAGGGGGCGAGACAGGCAGAGAGACAGGGAGAGCGAGAGAGGGGGCGAGACAGGCAGAGAGAGAGAGAGAGAGAGGGGGCGAGACAGACAGAGAGAGAGAGAGAGAGACTTGTGTTCCATGATGTAACTTATTCTCTATTTTATTTTATTTATCTATCTGTTTTAATTATCTATTTTATCCCATCCTATTTTCATTGTATTGTATTTTATTTTATTTTTCCAGTATATCTCAATTTATGTATCTTTCATTTCACTTTACTACACCTGCACTTTATTATTATTATTTATTATAATAAATATTATTAGTATTATTATTATTATTGTTATTACTACTACTACTACTACTACTTGGCACAGACTTGTTACCCTTATTTTTTTATTTATCTTTATTTTTATTATTATTACTATTACCCTTTTCTCTTGTTTTATTTTTATTTTATTCTTAAAAATGTATAGTTTCATTTCAATGCTTTGGCAATACTGTACATGCTCACGGTCATGCCAATAAAGCTTGTTGAATTGAATTGAATTAAGAGAGAGAGAGAGAGACAGAGAGAGAGAGAGACAGTGAGAGAAAAAAAGAGAGCGAGAGAGTGAGAGAGAGCTTGCAGTGATTGCAGGCTTAAGTTAAGTTCCACGCCATATTGCCTGTCTCAGGATTCTCAGGAGTCTAATACAGTGTAATGACTTCAAACCGGTGATTTAAGACAGCAGGTAATTACCAGGTTAAGCAGACAAATCAAAGTGTGCTGCACTTCAGTAGTCAGGATTCAGGAGTTGGAGAACCCAAAGCTGCTCTAACTTCAACATGTTTCTATACACACATTAAATGACCAAAAGTTTGTGGACACCCGACTTTCACACACACATGCACCTGCTGAACATCCAGTTCCAGATTTTAGTTCCCCTTTTGGTCTCATGAGAACCTCTGTCCTTCTGTCAAGGCTTTCCTCTAGATTTTGGGGCCTGGCAGCGCGGATTTACGACCATTCAGCCACAAGAGCGTTAGTGCATTAGCGTGAGGAGGTCTGGAGTCCAGTTTGGTGTTCAGAGGGGTTGAGGTCAGCGCTCTCAAGTTGTTCTCGAGTTCTTACACTCCCATCTTGGTAAACCATGCCTTCATGGAGAGCATGTGAGCATTATCATGCCTTTTTAGTTCCAGTGAAGGGAAACTGTTACGCTACAGTATTAGATACAACATAGACATAGACAACATGGACATCCTACACAATTGTGTGTCTCCAACTTTGGAGAAGCACCATGTATGGGTGTGATGGTGAGGTGTAGATAAACCTATGGCTATAGAGTTGTGTATCTTTCACATGGAGAGGTGCACATTTCAAAATACTTTTTTATATGTTTTAAGAGCAAAGCTTTGGAAAAGGTACATCACTGCAGTAGTCCTTAAGGACTATTTATGGGCCGTTGCCGCCTCACAGCTCGATGGACCACAGTGCAATCCTGAGCTCGGGTTGCTGTTTTTATTGTTAAAGGTTTGCATGTTTCCCCCCATGTTTGTCTAGGTTTCCTCAAGCCTCTCTGCTTTTCTCCCACCTTCCTAAACATGCTTGGTGAACTTGTTATGCAAAGTTGCCTCAATGTGAGGGTGTATATGGGAATGTGTGTGGCTGTGTGTGTCCATGGTGTGTTCACTCCTTGTGCCCAGTGTTCCTAACATAGGATCCAAATCCACAGTGATCCCGACTAGCATAAAGTAGTTGCTGAAGATGAATGAATGAGTGAAAGGTGAACTATGTTGATGTTTCCAACTGAAAGATAGATCTTAAAGGTGCAAGAGATTTACCTAACATGAGCAACAAGGAAAAAGTACTTTTATTTCAACATTCATGCCAATTACTATAATTATACAGCGATTCAATGTCTTATGAAGTGATTATAACTGTATTACGATGCCCCAAAGCACCATTGATTACCACCATACTAAATACCGTGTTGAGAAAGAAAATCAAAGCCTTGTATTATACCAAGCCACTAGTATTAATAGACCTACCTGTATGAGTAGTTGCCTTCTTAGAGGTTAATTTGGTTTATTTCTTGCTCTAAAATATCCATGTGAGTTCGAAACTTTAATAGTAACACCATGTGATGAAAATCACACAACACTTGGGATTGTAACAGAGGAGAATATATAATATAACGTCAAATATCACGTTCCTTTGTCCAAGAGCAAGTTATTAACTGGTAAAAAAAAAAAGGGTTTGTTTTAGAATTGATTATTATAAATTATTATTAATATACTGCTAGGTATTGGACAGCCGTTTTGCTGCAAGCAGGTCATTCGGCATCATCAGATAAGGTTGAGATTTGGGGACAGTGCAGACCACTGAAGCAAGGTAAAGTGGTCTTGCTGGAATGTTCCTGGAAGCATTCAGTAATGATACATGTCTTGTGTCTTCGTGCATTATCATTCTGAAAGATGTGTCTATCCAGCTGTGGATAAACTGTAGCCATGGAGAAGAAGACTTGATAAGCATTGTTTATATATATATATATATATATAAGGTAGATAGATAGATGTATTCTAACTTATTGGCTGCAGGGTTGCCAAGCATTTATAGTAATCATTTAAATTATTATATAAATCATTTAGTGTCATATTTACAGCATTCATACAGTAATCCATGTTTACACTATTGACACACTGTACTGTGTTTTTTTTTTTGCAGAACAATATATGGGTATCAGTTAAAAACACTAATGTTTAGCAGTTATACTGTTATTTTCATTATTTCACCAAATATGTATCGCAAATAAATTTGAAAGAATGAAAAAACTGTATACCCCTGATGCAAGTAAAAAAAAAAAAAAAAATCACTTGTTCAACTACCGGTAGTTGATGTTTTTGATGCTCCTGTCCCTGTTGCTTCTTGTTCTTTGCTGAAAACATCCTAACCTGCCATGGTGTTCAGATGATCTGAGGCAGATAAGTGAGCGATGCATTATGAGATGATATTTTGTCCATCAGTGTTAAATTTAAATAACATTTGGCTATCTTCTGGTACACTGAAATGTCAGTGACCTTTCCACTGGCGTCAAAATGCATTTTGTTTTCCGAAGGTTTTGGCTGATCTGGTGATGACTTTCCCTAAAGATAATAAAATGATATATGTAATAGTAATTTCTCATCGTCTGAGCTTTTAAAAGATATCGAAGGTATTATAGAAACTAAAATAAATCCAGGATTTTTGGGAGCTGGAATCTGACAGGAAGTGAAGGTTTGCATGTCTACATGCATGAGGTTCTTTATAAAGCTGTATTAACTTGTATTTTGTATTTGATCAGATGTTAATACATCAGCATAGCTTGTGATTGGAGGTCTATTGTGAAGTTGCAGTGCCCTCTATAGGCCAATAGCTGTAATCTGATAATAATCTGACATATGGTAACAAAATGGTTTACACATTAAGTATATATTTTATTTTTTATGGGAATATTTTTCTAGTAATTTCAGTTGAAAGGATCATAAACAGGTCAGTTCATGATAATTACACCTTATAGTTTGTATGCAGCAGCTGCTAAAAGGTCTGCAGTACATACAGTTTGCCATAAGAGGGGAGCCTTTCCTGATAATAATAAAAAAAGTACAAAGTATGAATTCATTCTCACGATGCAGGATCTGATCAGTAAAGGCTATTTTGGTGTCTGTGTTTCACTGAAGGCACACGTACACAGCAGCTCGTGTGACAGAGCTACAAAAGGCTACAGATGAAGTGGGGTCAGGACAGCTTATGTCCTCTAACGGCTTCACTTCAATTACCATCCAACATCTTCATTACTCCCAGGCTCATAAAGAAAGCAAACTGATTAACTCAGTTGTGGTTCATTCAAATGGCCCATCGTGTTTGTGTATCCCTTGAGGGTTGACGAAAGGAAATGTCATAGGTCATGAACTCAGTGTGACCCCAACCTCTTTTAATGCCCAGTCATAAATAACATGCATGCAGGGGGGGAGGGCTGGAGAAAGTAGGACAGGCTAGGTCTCCAAAGAAGTGCCATCTCTTCCACAAAACCACTGACACAGCTTCACCCCGATTTAATCTCGCGCAATAAATAACACACCGGGGGTCCGTGGGAAGCAGATTGAACTGTGTTTAGGTTCCATAACAGCCATGGCATGACCTAAATATACCTAATAGGCCTAAATTTCTCATTCACTTCACTGCTGGAAATCTGCATCTGCAAATAAACCGACATTCCTATCACGTTCAAATAATCACCGTTTCCTTTTTTTTTTTTTTTTTTAATTTCCACAGCCAAAAAGAAACTATCAAATCTCAGATCAGCTTTAAAAGGTCACTGGGGCTATTCAAGCAGACTGAAATGCAGACAGGTAGGTCTGTAAACTTCTCAAGAGATCCCGGGAGATAAAATGATTTACATTCCATTTTTACAGGCCCCTAGGCTTAAGCAACATTGTTTTTTTGTTCTTCTTTTTTTTTTTCTCTCTCTCTCTTCTCAAGCAACGGATCTGAACAGCTATGCTAAACACACAGGGCCAAGGAGACAAGGCTTGAGTGAAATATGCATAATCTGTTTCAGTAAAATCAGGGCGAGGAATATCAATACAGCTGCAACGATGAGACCCTATGATTATAGAAGCCAGGTATTTTCGATCAAATGTTTTTCATTAAAAACAATTATACTAGTAGCAGGAACCATATGTGTCTTGGGGGAAAAGCACAATTTTGTAAATATCAAATATGATCTCAGTATTATTAGTTTTGCAATTTTGGTTGGAGAATATTCTCTTATTTTTCTCTCCTGAGTAACGTGGATCCTTTGAAAACAATTTCGCATGCAATAGCTTTAGCTTGAACTCATTTATATTCCAAGAACAGGTCATTTTTAAAGGTTGGCTGTATTCGATGAAATAACAGTTTTCATGTGCACTTTCTCCCCCTCTGTCATGTCCGTTACTGTAAATGAATCACTATAGGACCACCACTGACTGGATATTATTTGGATCAGGGTCCATTCTCAATCTCCAACAGAGCTAACACCAGTCATGTAGTGAGAACCTGATGCTCATGATGGGCTAGAGGATCATGAAGTCTGTATTAAAATAACATAATACAGGTAAGCGTACACCTACAAGGTGGAGTAACAAGGCTGGTGTTCTAAGTGAAGTGGCCAGGAAGAACACACAGTGTTTAAAAACTGCTGTAACTGCAAAACTCATACACTTGTACCAGTACCATACAGAGTATCAGAATAGGCTAAATGAACTAGATGGAGCTAAAAAAACAAACAAACGAAGCAACAAATAAAGCGATAGAATCAGGAAATATGTTAGGTCACTTGATAAAATGGCCTGTAAATTTAGGTATTCATCATATTGACATAAGAAAAGGGAGGTATGTGGAAACATTGATGAAAAGTTTAGTATGGTCAGACTGGTAGGTCATATTTGTCACCTGGTAAGTTCCTTTTTGTCTTTTTTGGCAAGCCACCACAAGTAGAAATAACTTTAAAAAAAAAAAAAAAAAAGCATAATCTCCTTAACTGTCATAAGACCCATTTCCTTCGTAAACATTCAAAACCCCACTAATTCAAGTGGAAACATATTAAACAGCATTGTATTTTTTTAATTAATATTTTGTTTCTCTCCCCCTCTCTCCTATTTATATTACAGAGAAATTTCCCATAATGTTAATAATAGTTGAAATAGTTATAATAACAGCATTAGCTATTAACAATGATTACATGACATAAAAAAAACTGTTCTGTACAAAACTTTCTCATCCTGGTCAGAGCCTCGATGGATCTGAAGCCTATGCTGGGAAGACTGGGGTGGGAATACACCTGGGATGTGAAGCCAGTTCAATTCAATTCAATTTCATACGTATAGTGCTTTTAACAATGGATGTTGTCACAAGCAGCTTTTCAGTCATATATATATATATATATATATATGGATGTTTGTATATATCCCTAATAGGCAAGCCAGCGGTGATGGTGGGAAGGGAAAAACAGCATGAGGAAGAAACCTTGAGAGGAACCTGACCCAAAGGGAACCCATTCTCATTTGGGTGACACCATATAGTGCCATTACACCTAACTCACATCTATAACCATGTGTTATATGATCCAAAAAGTACAGCTGTGTAGCACGAAATCCATTGTAGTTTTATATTTTTATATCATATTACACTAGCTAATTCCCCAGCGGCTTCGCTCACTGAGTGCAAGGGATAAAAAATAAAATGCAGTATTTATAAAATAAGTTTGTTAATCACCAAATTTATTTTTCAACAAATAGTGGTCATACGCAATGTCCGTTTCAAACGCGAAAAGAATTTTTTATATTTAGATCAAAGTTTTCTTAAACAATTACTCACCAAATAGGTGTTTACTTCCTTTCTCCTATCAGTAAAATAACTCTCACACAAATAATAACGATTTGTAAAGACGATACAAAAATGGCGTCCACAAACGATTTAAGACGTGATTAGTTAAAATGTAAGCGCTACTAGTGACGCTGTTTCCGCTCATACGCACGTATAATATTTTCTCTGGTCATACGTCATTTCCGTTTCAAACGCCAAAAGAATTTTATATATTGATATTTTGTTAACGTTTTCAACTGATTCACCTACGAAGGCTAGTGTCCAAGAACTTTCGTGGGCATTTATGTCCAATCCATCACAGGTCCTGTCCTGTCCTGTCCTGTCCTGTCAGCATCAAAAGACTACATGACTGGTTTTATTAAGCATGCAAATGTATGCATATTAGACCAATAAGTCTCATGTGCATACCAAGAACAACTCTAAAACACGTTTGTAAACAAACTACACACAAAAAAAATACATTTTCAGCAATTGCCTGGCTCAGACTGATTTTTAAAAGAAAAAAGCTACTGTTTTGGGTTATTTTTATTTTTTTTTGCATTATGTATAATATCCTCCACCTGTCCCACCTGTAGTGTCCTGCATGATAGCTGGAGTTACAACGTGCAGAGAGTTAACCTGCAGTGTCCTGAATCAGCGCTATGAGGAAGGCAGTAGTGCACACCGAGCCCCTGGTTCCCCTAGCGCGTCGCCGCCGTATTACACCTTCCTCCCTCACTTCCACAGCGGAACCCCGCACTGCCCTCGCGCTCTCCTTCCCAGCGTGCAGAGCCCGTTCCGTCGCTGGGCTTTCCCACCCGGGCTCGGCACGGCTCGGCTCGGATTGGTGCTAGGTGGACCTAGGGATTACCTCCACTCTAATGCAGACTCTTTCCACGGCATGCAAGAGAAAAAAAGCAAGCAGCGCACCTATGGATGGGAATGTCACGCTTCGGTAAAGGTAAGTGCTGTGCTGTGCTGCGCTGCGCGTGCACGCCCGGTGTAGCACGAGCCTGTGTCCGGGCTGTGTGCTAAACCGGACCTGCTAATCTTCACCTTGTTGCTCATTGTCACTGCCGTGTCTTTGTTTGTTTATCATGACACGGGCTTTTAAAAGTGGGATCATTTACACGATTCTAGGGAACGGTTTATTCTCCCCCACCATGTTAGCAAACACGTATTCACAAGCGTATTATAAAAACAACACTAAACAAACCTCGGTGTTTGTTATGATTATTTTGTTAATGTTGTTGCGTTTTGCTACTGACTGACTGGGCGCAGAGGGAGAACCGTGAATTATTATTATTTTTTAAATTTATTTTATTATTATTTTTTTTTTTTTTTTAAGGAAACCGACTTAAGAGCAAGTTTCGAAACTAGTGTCACTGACTTGTGAGGCGGGTGACAAGAGATACAGGCCTTTACACGACATAACAAACACGACGAGTTGAAGACAGTTTCCTGCTATGTTGTATGGGACACTGTTGCTATGGAAAGCCGTGTTGACTCGGACGCTGCTGCTGCTGCTGGGGACTGAAGGCTGGTGTCGCCTTCTGGCTCTGTAGCCCCTGGGTGTCCTCCGGGGCTTGGGCAGGGGTTTATGGGTCAATATGGCTGGCTTGTACTCTCGGTTGTCTGTATATACTCGTGTTGGTTAGTCCAGAGGTGTGTGTGTGTTTCTCTAAGGCCTTGAGGAGACCGCGGAGTTTCCTGCTGAGAACGCCATTTGTTTGGAGGCTACAGGTAGAACCAAGGGGAGTTGGCCAAAAACACACACACACACACTTTTGTATTTATGTCTTTGTGGGGACCACCTATTCATTTTTAAAGGCATAACCCTAACCACAAGAAACCAAAATACAAATAAATAAAATACAAGATTTTGGCTATTTCCCTTTTCTTATTTGTTTTCACAGATTTTTGTTAAATTGAGGTTTCCCTTGTGGGGACAGGACAAAAATGTCCCCACAAGGTAAACATAACAGATTTGCATGACATTGTGGGGACTCTTTGTCCTCACAGTGTATTAAAACATGGTATACACACACACACACACACAACTTTTTTTTCTCTCCCTCATAACGATTTAGAAAATACATCACCGTCAAAACCGACTGGATATTACCAAATAGTTGGGTTTAACGATAAGTAAGTAACGTTTATTTATATAGTACACTTAGAACCAAAGGGCTTCGCAAGAGAAGGAAGAAATTCAAAGGTGCACTAACATTCGTGGCTACAGACAGACAAGACAAAATACGCAACAATGCAAATGCGAGACGTCTGTCGCAGATGCCCATGAGCTCTGGGGCTGTGGATGTCGAAAACCAGGCATTTTTAGTGAGGTTTTAAACCCGGTCAGAGATGATGCTGAGCTGAGTTTGGTGTGTGGATAGTAAAGGCTCGGTCCCCTTTCGACGAAAGACGTCAACGAGGGATAATCGGACGTCCTTGGGATGCAGATCGTAGTGGTCGTGATGTATGGGGATATGGGCTTAGCATAGCTTGGAGCACAACCACGCAAAGCTTTAAAAAAAAAAACAACAACAGTCAGTGCCACTTTATACTGGATTCTGTATTTGACAGGAAGCCAATGCAAAGCTGCCAGAACTAGAGGGATATGGACTCATTTCTTAGTCCCAGAGAGACGTCTGGCCGCTGCATTTTGGACCAAATGCAAGCGAGCTAGAGATGACTTCCTGACTCCAGTATAAAGGGCATTTGCAATAATCCAGTCTAGAAGTTATAAAAGCATGTGTGACTTTCTCAAAATGCCAGAGATGTAAGCTGATTAATAAGAGTGTTTTGAGGTATTTGTTGGTAAGAAAGCGGTCAAAGTGTCCCAAAGTCACTAAGGAGAAAAGGTAATTCATTTCTCAGGTCATGAAGTGACATTTCCTTTATCTAGCGGTACACAGAGTAGTTGATTTTAGTAATTTCTCAAGGAAAGCTAGCTGAGAAACGTTGATAATTATCTGACACTACACAATAACACGTGAGAAGCTGATGAGCAGAGGCAAGAATCACAAATGTTCTTAGGAGCACATTTTCAGTGGTCCTCTTTTTTTTATCTGACTGTGAAAACCTTTAACCGTTCAAAGAACCCCTTTTTCTAGCATTAGGTTTATACTAGCAGTCTACACGTTGATTATGTTGCTTATAGTTTGTTTCTTGTGGGTGATTTAGTGACTGCTTAACCCTTGCACTCTGTTTGGGGTCTGTTAGGTTGAAATGTAAAGCAGCCACTGGCAAATTCAAAACAACAAAGAAAGGAAACATTGGCAAATATGGCTGGAAATTGGAACGACAGAAATAAATTAACTGTTGGCTGCTTGTGGGGAAGATGCTAACTAGTGAGCTAACGTCTCAGCTTGGGCTTTGCGAAACAATGTAGACTTACCACATTGTGAATTATACGTCATATACAGTCTCGCATGTTTTACAAATCTTGCAGAGGTTTGCACTCCTATGTAGCATGAATACATGACACCTGTTACCGTTACTTTACAGTTATGGAAGATTGAGAGGGAATGAAAATGTGTAATCTGTCCTGTGTAGTTTTTAACCTGATAAGTTAACGGGTTTCATATGTGAAAGGAGCTATAGAAAAACAAAGGCCACCTATTGCGTTGTTGTTGTTTGCTAGCATGAATGCTAAATCTGATAACGTATTCTCATGAAACTTTTGTAGGATTTTAACTTAGCTTTGTAGTTATAAACTGATAAAAACCACAAGGTATTATTCTATAATTAAAAAAACAAGCAAACTGTAGCCTAATTGTTGATAAATTGCTCTGGTTTAGCATTTTGTGACATGCTATTGTTGGCAAATATTCAACATTGGAGAGGCGATGTCCGTCACCTCATTGTCGATTACTTTCTTTTAACCTCATCCGTTCTATTCTCGACATATAAAACAGGGTTTCCAGTATTATCGCGATATTGTGGCCGATTTTTTTCATCCACACATGTCTGGCCAAGAGTAGTGATAATCCAATCATCATGTCTAAAAAGGACTTTTAATTAGCTGTTATTAGCTTATAGAAACAGAGTTCACTCTGTTATCACAGCTGTCTGCATTTATTTTGAAAAACAAGTCATATGGCACACCAGGGACGGGACCTGATTCCCATGGTACTCTCCATGTGTGTGTAGCTAAACACCGATCGAGTCTCTCAGGGCATTTCGACCATGATGCCTTCCAGCAGCGTTTAAATCTCCGATGTGCTCGAGTGAATAAGGATGAATCTTCACACCTGTGATTATTTATCCTCCAGTCAATCTCACGTTTATTCTGTTTTGTCTTTAAGGATCACCTTGCACATCCTAGCAGACAGCTTGTCTCTTCTCTTTCCCCCCCTGCTCTGAAGAGGAGTCATTCTGCTGAGAGAATGCTGAACGCTTGTATTCATTTTTGCGCTTTTTGTGGTAAAACACACCCTGGCATCAAAAAAAGAGAGCGAGAGAGTGAGGGAGAGGAAGATAAAACACTTCTCTCTTCTCTAGAGGAAGGTGTTTCTCCCCCTGCCATTCAATGAATAATGCAACACCGTCAATTATGGAGGGTTTTTTTTTTTTTTATTGTGTGAGCCGTGAGTATGACGGCACTGAAAGCATGTGATTATTATAGCTGGTGTTCACATGGGATTTGAAAGCACCCTTTCCCACCCCTCTCCCACACGGAAAAGTGTGTGTGTGGATTTCGCATCTCACCTGTCTTACTTACAGTGCTGTGAGCTGAAGCGGTCTAATC
>JAQMCW010000010.1:8255382-8270382 GCA_030068335.1 Chrysichthys cranchii
TTTTTGTCTCATTTATTTAACTGGGTTCTCTTTATCTACTTTGAGGACTTGTGTGAAAATGTGATGATGTTTCAGGTAATATTTAAGCAGAAATGTAGACAATTCTAAAGGGTTCACAAACTTTTAAGCGCCACTGTACGTAAGTGAAAAGCACAAGAAAAGTACAGAGCAACACAGTCATCCGTCATGAAGTCATGTGACAGTAAGTTTCATAACACAACCTTATGTCAACAACCATCTGTCACTACACCCAGGTATTTTAGACAAAAGCAGTCTTAGACATTTGATGCCTAATTTCACACACACACACACACACACACACACACACGTCTCAAAAATAGACACCACAGAAGGCATACATGTCAGTCTTATTAACCCAACCCTTAAGGAAACTCATTATGCATGGTCACAAAATACTTTACTATTTATATTTTAGAATTCCAACGTGACTGGATTTGTCAGTTGAAATTGTCATGTTGCAAAAAAAAAATAAAAAAATAAAAAATCAAGTCCTTTGTATATATAATACTCCATTCCTCAATATGAAAAATCTATCGATCACACTTGGTAGCTTCTAGTGCCTTGAATCCTACATAGTATTGCTGAAACCTTTTGTCAAAATACATGAGCATGAAAATTCTCCAAATATTTGTTCTAAAATACATGTCCTGCTTTTTCCCAGCACCTCCTGACTGCTTTACGTCTCCACATTACTCCTCTAAAGCACTGCTTTCTTGTTCCTCAACTTGACTGTTTATTCTTTTCCCCTGTAAAGCTGCTGCTGTTGTTGTTTTTTTAAAATCTTGCATGCAACTTGATAATTTTGGAACAAACTAATATATTTTTCCGTTATTTCTTTGAACAGGTTTCAAGTAGATTTCTGGATTCCTCTTCGATGTCAAATAACAAGAGAGGAAAGTAGGATTCAAGGTTTGTCCTCGAGTGTCTCATCACTATCATGCTGCTGGACATTTCAGCTGTAGCTGCTAAGCTTACAACCTCACTCTCCAGGGAACATCGGACAACTGAATCATCTCTGTCTGACCTCTGAGCAATGAAGGAAGGTTCTTTTTTAACTTTTGGTACCTGGTTCCCATAGAGTGTGAATTCTGAGTTGGCGACTGAAAACAATTTCTACGAACAAAACGAGCAAAATGCTTCTGAAGTGATTTCTGAAGTAGCATAGCACTGCTGTACTCATGAAGAAACAGCTGGCAGCCTAAACATCTTCATCTGACCCAAGCTGTTTGTTCTAGCTCCTCCTAGATAGATGAACTTTTACCGCGTGAACCTCCGTGTGTTTGCTGGAGTGCATTGTGAATTCGAACAACTTTTAATTGTGTTGCATCATAATTATTTATTAACTTTGGTTCAGTCCACATCACCGTTATCATATCATGCATTAGAGGGTGCCAACAGTAGTTCTCCCTAATATCTCTGAGAAATGGTACAAGATATGGGTGCACTAAGGTACAAATCACGGCCCGGTTTTTACCTTCACCAGGTTCCATATGGTTGTTGGAAAAAAAGTGCGCATTACTTTTCCGTTACTGTGAGATGCCCAACCCAAACTACTGTGGACCCCGTGGTAGAAAAAGCTGAGATTCAGTCCTGACGCGTCTTTTAGTGTTCCTGTTTGGAGGACAAACGTTTAAAAAAAAAAAAAAAAAAAAAAAAACTGACCTAGGGACTGTGCTTTCCCATAATGCACTGTGCACATGCATCACTTTTTAATATAGAAAATATTGACTGAAAGCAGCAAGGTGGCTTCCAAAAATACCAATTGAATCATTGTGTAATGAAATAATCGAATGTTAGTTAGATCATCTGTAGCATATAACCAGAGGTCATGTTTGATTTGTTCCTAGCTACCCTGGATGGAGATCTTAATCATTTAATTAGCCAGTTATCACTTGGATTATTGGAAAACTATGAACTAGGCTTCTGTAGAATAAAAAATACTCACCATGACATTATCTGCTTCTCGATGAAGTATCAAAAGAAAAAAAAATCAAAACCAGGTTTAAAATCTGATCTTTGGTTACACTGTACTACACTTTCCGGTTGAAAGTTAATGTTAAAGATAACACGTACCAGTACGACAATGGAATGAACTATCAACGAAAAATGAATACTGCATTGCAATTGATGCCATTTGTGCCTCTTGTAAGTTCGGTTATGCATGTTCATAGGACTCTAGTGCATAAGCCCTTTGTGAAAACTGGTATAAACCTGCATCAACATTTATACAAGATTCTATCACCAGGTGACAGTTGCCATAAAGTCAATCCTTGTCAAGTTTTTATGTCATGAGGTGTAACAGCGGTCAAGTGACATAATGTTGCTTTTTAACACAAAATTGGGAACTATGCTCTCTTGGTGGGAGGGATGATTATCCTCTCTCTCTCTCACTCCCCCGTCAATCATGGCAACACTAGCCAATCCTGAGTGTCTCAGAGTTCATGTATGTGGAAGATGGTGGATAGCATATTCCTCCAAGTGTGTTACGCTGCCTGTTGAGGCAACATGAGCAGCAGTTTGAAGCGGTGTTTGAAAAGATTAGCTGATGTATTAAGAAATAGGGCTTGCTCCTGGATGGGAATATTCAGATGACCAAATCAAACCAACTCTCCAAAGTTAGCTGTCATGATCCTCGATCATAACTGTGCCCAGAAAGTGATAGAACACAACCGTATGGGTGTTTTTCTGTCATTCCCTATTGTTAGCTTTGCATAATTGATATCAAATTGACCAAAGCAGGTTCATATGTTATGAAGCAGGCTTATGTCAGTTGTCATAAAATGCTTATACTAGTGTTTAGTCCTGTGAACACTTCCCTTAAGTAAAATGTTAACAATTTTGTGTGTGTGTGTGTTTTAATGACTATGGTGATGGTATTGATCATGCCATTAAATCTGTATTTTCAGATCATTATTCATTAACTATTCTGATGTGGAGTTAAGTCATAGTGCTTAAGTTATTGTCGTTAATGAAGAATTCATACTTGGGTTTTCTTTTAAGCATTATTGAGGTCAAAAGCCAACGAACTTAATATTCGTATATTAGGAACCATAATGCTTTGCACTCTGTTTTATACACAGCCAACCAGTTAGTGGTGTCATGACACTTTTTTTTTTTTTTGAAAATTTGTAAAAGGGACTTTTTTAGACATTTGTGTGTTTAACAAGAATTTCTAATATATTCATGTGTCGTTTTATTTATTTTTTTATGTACCTGAATTGACCCATACACTGTTATAGCACATACCCGTGACCAGTGTTACTGAGGTATTTTTTTTTTCTCAAATCATGCACTTTGCACACTTTTTAAGGTAAGTTGCTTCTTCATAAGCAGAAACGAAGCAAACATTGTGTACTGTTAATACTTGATATGCTAGCACTTACAACATACTCTACACAGTGCAAGGAGGTAAGGCAGATTCAAATTTTCTAAATTAGTGATCCATGGAGAGGGAATGGCACAACAGCACAAATCAAAATGCCAAAAAGTTTAGGTTTAACATATTTGGGCGTTTTAAAATTGGTTGTTGCTGTGGAAGCGTTTCTGTTGCAGGTCAGTGACCTGAAGTGATCTGTCCATGTGGTGTTTGCCATCACTGCATAGTTTCATCACTTCAACTTGTTTGATTTAAGATGTTATCCTTAAGAAACGTGCTACATAGTACAAGTGCATAGTGTATGGTCTAAGATTATAGTGCACAATGCAGGATTTGAGAGCCTGTTTTAGGTTGGATTTTTTTTGTTTGTTTTTTTTGCAAGAATGTTTTTTTGGGTTTTTTTTGTCAATTGGTACAAATTTATACATTTTGTATGTTTTTTGCTTAAAATCTGGAAATTCTCTCAAATGTAAAAATGAGCTTTTGTTGCGCATTAAAATGGTGGACTTGGTTAATATTCTATTGTCTTAGAGTCTTTACTTCAGGCTTTTAGATTATTTTGCCAGAAATTACTTCATTTATTACAAGTTGCTGAGGAGTACGTTTATTTCATAAGGTACATCTTATATTAAGGATGTAATGAGGTGTTTGGGAATAAATGTAGATTTATATATTTTTCTCAAACACACAACTTTAGCATAAAACTAATTTCAAATACAGTGGACCCCTGGCTCATGAACGCATTGGATGGCGAACAAGTCGATGTGCGAACTAAATTCCCGAACAGATTTTGTGCCGACGTACAGACAGCCAACCTACGCTTTGCGGCACAAGCCTTAAGTTCCGGTCAAGCACTTGTGGTGTGAACGTAATCAACACATTTTTTGGTTGAGAGTAAGAAGCCTAAGTGTATAACAGTTGAAATAAAGAAAGAAATAATCGCAAAACATGAGAATCACCACCATATCCCTCCGCTACCATATTCCTCCTCCACCACTTCACACACGCTTTGCGGCACAAACATTCAGTTCAATGCATTTTATCATTGTGTTTCTCTGCATTTTTGCACTATACGCCCCAAGAAAGTTAAAAGTGGAAATGGTAGTGAGAGTAAGAAGCCTAAGTGTATAACAGTTCAAATAAATAAAGAAATAATTGCAAAACATGAGAACCGCCACCGTCCACCTACGCCAGCAACTACATATCTGCCACAACAGTAATGTGCATTAAAATCATCTGTTTATTTCATTTAGTGTTATTTTTTTGGCAAACCAACAGATAAAATTAAAACCACATGGCTAAATTTAATTATTACTGAAATTAAAAAAAAATTATAATGTAATAAGGTAATATTTCAAACTGATCTCTTTATTCAACAAGGTGATTCAGTCTGCACACCCTTCATTCACAGGGTGTTTTTTGATCACACTTTTTTGAAAATACTCTGCAGGCCGAACTCATTGAAGCTCAAATTGCTGATTCACAGAGTTGAGTAATCCTGGATTTAACCACCCAAAGGTCAGTTTGGGAGTCATTTGCCAACACGTTACAAAGTTGAAGTTGAAGCTGAAGTGATTGCTAATACAAAAGCAGTTTTTTCTAAGACAGCTCAAGTCAACATGGTGCATAAGCTCATAAGCAAGGTCTTTAAGGTCCTCCTAGACAACCATGGTGGGTGAAAGCCCTTTAGCCCTTTAGAATAAGCTAATATGGACCCAGAGAAGCTGAAGGAAGACCCTTAAACTGAAACGAATATTACCAATCTTATACTACAGGGTATTCGGTCTATAAAAAAGCCAAGAATGAAGGAAAGTAAAATTAAATGTATGTAATTATATATTTATTATTTTCAACACATGCTTCGGGGGTGGTGTGGTGGTTAGCACTGTCGCCTCACAGCAAGAAGGTCCTACGTTCGATCCACGGGGTTGATGCTCTCCCTGTGTCCATGTGGGTTTCCTCCTGGTACTCTGGTTTCCTCCCACAGTCCAAAGACATGCACAGAGGGGATTAGGCTAATTGACTACTCTAAATTGCCCGTAGGTGTGAATGTGCATGTGAATGGTTGCTTGTCTCTGTGTGTCGCCCTGCAGTGGATTGGCGACCTGCCCAGGGTGTACCCCGCCTCTCGCCCGAAGTCAGCTGGGATTGGCTCCGGGTTCCTCCTGCAACCCTGAACAAGATTAAGCGGTAGAAGATGAGTGAGTGAGTATGTATTCTACATGTTCCCCATTACAATCTACGCATTTTCTCAGCCACTGCATCATGTTTTTTTGTGGATTTTATGCAACATAATCCCACCTGTTCCTAATTTTTTGTATAGTGATATTTCACTCATGCTGGTTTAATACTGGTTTATTCTGGTCAGAACTGTGGGGTATCTGTAAGAATATCCTGGGAATCCTGGGCCTGAGGTGAAAATGCACATCACTGGATGAAATGCCAGTCCATTGTAGGCCACCAAGCACACACACACACCCTTAGGTACACCTAGGGGCAATGTCCTCTCCGCCTACCAGCTAGTTCTTGTGAGGTGGGAGGAAACCAGAGACTCAGAAGGCAACTCAAACATAAATAACCCTACTTCGGGACTAAACCAGGGACCTTGGTGCTGCTGAATCACAGTTTTGGGTTTAATTTTTACAGTTAATAATAATCCAGTGTCCACATTGTCCCTGACGCTTCCACACGGTTGGTTCGTGCTTGTGATTCGGTTCACGTGATTCACTTGGAAGAGTCATAAACTCAGCACAAACGATTCACCCGCGAGTCATTGATCCTGCTGTACACACAGTCCACACAGGTTATACAGGGTTCCTGATTAATCATGGCGGAGAGCTCTCAGTTCACCCAGGCGGATTACTATCAGGCGTGTTTTGACAGCAGAGCCTACATGAATAATTTTTATTTTGGTCCAGAAGGACACTCGGATGAGAAGAATTATCTTACTTTCGTTTTAGGATGTCTAAGAAGGACTTTTTCGACTGGTAAGGATCTTGAGAAACTGCAGCCATGAGTTTCTGATGTTCTAAAACTGTGCTGTGATCTTCAACAGATGTTATTGAACATGGTGTGTTAGTATGGAGTCAGAGGAGTGACCATAAAAAAAGAAGAAGAAGAAATCAGTAAAAGGATGAGAAAATAAATATGGAAAAAGAAAAGTAAAAAAATCAAAAAATAAATAAAAATAAGAAAAAATAATCGGTAAATAATATAAGATAAATAATGAAAAAAGATGAAAAAAAAATAGCAAATGAAATAAAAACTGAAATAAAAAGTGCCAGTCAGCTGGCTGTGGGCGTGGCTCTCTGCACACAGGAGTCTTGTTTTGGGGGAGCGGCGCGGATTTACGCATGTTGCAATTTTATTGATTGATTTATTCTTTTTTGTGGTACTCCTGTGAGTCTATACATTAGCACAGGGGTTCTTAAAGTATGGGTCGCGAGCCCCCCCCCCATGAACACACTGCACAAAGAAAAGTCCTGCATTCAAAAAGTATGTGTATTTATTAGCAAAATGTACTTAAAGGATCAAAAGTTCTGACTGTGCAGTAAAATGTTCACTGTCAGTGTTTTACTGTTATGTACATTATGGGTTTTTTTTTTTTTGATTAATATTACTGTTGCATTCATGTATACGCTGCATTTCACTGCTGTAGATGTTTAAGGATGAGCTCATTTATTATTCATATTCATTTTTATTACTTTGTATATGTCTGTGTAGTTTAATCTACAGCAAAGCATCATGTTTTTTAAGCTCATCATATGTTTGTAGTATCGCTGTCCTGTGGGAATCACATACTGTATCTCTAAAAAGTCATGAGCTCTGAAAACCAGCTCTGTTTTCGTCTTTGTGACAGTGCATGATCCGAGAGGGTTATCGAGTATTTTGTTTCTTAACCAAAAAAAAAAAAAAGGCTCATGTAATCCTTTAAAGTCACCACATTTGGAGAGACCTGGTTTTCACTGGCCAGAAAGGGGATGAAAAATTGTACAATGTGTGCATATAAAATATTTACATACCTATATACCTTAAATTTGTATTCAAGTACAGTATGTAAGCAAATGTACTTATTTAAATTCCTCCACTGAACGTATGACAAGATATTTTTTGACCCGTTCAAAAAACGCCTTCAAAAAAAAATCTTCTGAAATCCCCTAATCAAACCTGTGGAAATCATTTTGTTTCATTTCCAGGCCAGTACAAAGGTCAGAGGTTGATTGATGTGGGAAGTGGGCCGTCGATTCACACCATAATCAGCGCCTGCGAGCACTTCGACGAGATCGTGCTGTCTGATTTTGTAGACAGGAATCGTGAAGAAATCAAGAAATGGATAAAGAACGAGGAAGGGTGCTTTGACTGGAAGCCGATCATCGATTATGTGTGTGGAATGGATGGGAAAAGGTGAGAAAGAATGTAAATGAAACCAATAATATTAATCATCATCACCATCATAATGGATCATTTGAGAATAACAGTGACAGCAAATACATGGAAAGAAACTGTTGTATGTGATCTCGCAAGGGGAAATGTGTCAAGGTGGAATGATTCTACACTATATAACCATAACACTCATATGCTTATAAAGCATTCAATTCCAGATTTAGTCCACCATTGTTGTTTAATTACCCTCCACTCTTTAGCCCACTCTTCACCCATGCAGCCACAAAAGCATTAGTTATGTTGGCCCTATGCCTGATTTCTAATTAATCTGACAAAATACAATACTTCACTGGAACTATGGGACCCCAACCACTTCCAGCATCACAATGCCCCAGTGCCTTAAGTGAGCTCTATTAAGACATGTGTGCCAAGGTTGGAGTGGAAGAACTCGTGTGTCCCACACAGAACACTGACCTCCACCCAACTGAACACCTTTTGAATGAACTGGTATGCCGACTGCACCCCAGGCCTCCTAGACCCAACCTCAGTGACCTCATTAATTCGCTTGTAGCTCAGTGACCATAAATCCCCACATCCAGGCTCCAAATTCTAGAAGAAAGCCTTCCCGGAAGAGTGGAGGCTTCTTATATACTCTAACAGCAAAGTTATAGAACAACAAAGGGGGACTAACTCTGCAATGGGATGTTTTTAAAAAGCACATGAGTGTTAGGATCAGGTTTCAACAATCTTTTGGCGATATATTGTAGGTGCACAAATCAGAAATAGGCTAAACGAAATGTTTACTATTAAATACTGGTAACCCAATCATAAACAAGAGTGTTGCCCTTTTACAATGGCACAAAACACATAGTGGTTGAATATTTTATAGGATATAGAGGGAATTATTATGGTAACCACCACCGAACTGATTAGAGGTCACAGCAAGGTCAAATGTCTAAAATCATTTTTTTTTCAATAGCTCCCTTCCTGTGTGAATGTATTTTAAGGGCTGCTTTAAATATATTACAATATGTTTAAAAAAGCAGCTATGAAGTAGAGGCCACAACATCAGTGTGCTAACACAATTACAGAATTACCCTTATAGTAGTTCACCAATTAATAGTAAATGTAAATTAATAAAAAAAACAACAAAACATTAATAATAAAAAGCAGAAGAAGATGATGGCCAACGAATGAACAGTTTCTACTCTGTTCCTCCAGCTCATCTGATGTGGAAGTGAAACTGAGACAGCGAGTGAAACAAGTGCTGAAATCTAACGTCCTCTCAGAAAACCCTTTCCATCCAGAGAGCACTGAACCAGCAGATTGTGTCATAACGTCCCTGTGTCTTGAGGCAGCGTGTAAAGACCTGCAATCGTACAGGGATGCACTTTGTGGAGTGACAAAGCTGCTTCGTCCAGGTGGAGCTCTGGTAATGGTCGGGGTTTTAGACGAGACCTTCTACCACATCGATAAAATTCGCTTCTCCTGCCTCCAACTAAGCAAAGCAGATATTGAAGATAGTCTTAGAAACCTCGACTTCACTGTGCAGGAATTTGACATTTTTCCAGCACAAGATCGGGAGAACAACAAAGTTTCAGATTTTGAAGCCGTTTTTTACCTTGTCGCTCTGAAATCTACCAAAACATCTTAGAAACATGGCAACAGGCTAGCTGGTTATGAGACCAACTGTAAAAATTTGTTAACACAAATGATGTCATCAGGAAAACTCATGAACGTAACATAAATCACATACATACACTTCTTTTATTAGCAAATCAACTCCTTCACTTAAACTTTAAGGTAGCCAGATTTCTGCTAAATTTAGCTAGCTTATGTGACACAATTATAAGCATATAACTTACCTATTATGTGGACTTATATAGCTGGTTATGTTCACCATGCTCACTATTTTTATTTTTTTTTTTCTAATTTCATCCTCTAATTAGCAAGCAATAATCTCATGATCAGTACGCTGAAAGTAATGACACGTAACAATGCTAAGGTGTGTCCCAAAGCATGTTGAGGCGACTTTTTGGTACAATTGCTGCAATTACAACCCAAAACAAAAAATCCACCTGAATGCAACCAGCCTGAAAACCCATGTGAGCATGCGGAGAACATTGGAAACTCCACAAAGACAGAACCACAAGTTTACAATCTGCAGTAGTTAATAAATGTTTATTACTTTATCACACACTTGCTGGGTTAATCATTTTCTAATCTGAAATAAAGCTTCACAAAAAGACAATCCAGACAAAGATCAATTTGCGGTGACAGCTGGTTGTGATATTAAATAAATAAGAGGGCTAATCTAATGTCAGTACATCGACAAGAAGTCTATTAAGGAAGAGCAGCGTATCATGTCAGTTTAACATGGCAACAACAAAACTAATTACAGATTAATGGACCAAAAGTTACAAAAATCCTAGGCTTGTTTTTAGCAGAATACAAATTTAAATACTGGAAACATGAACTAGTTTAGTCATTTGTTAGATGAACCAGACAAACCGAGAAGTAAACTGCCTAACATCCATATGACTGGTATACTTAATTTTAGTTAGTTGTGACTTCTGCATGAGCGTAACAAGTTTTGTCCCCTTTTTAATGTTTTCGTCTTTGTCTTGCTTAGCAAAGCCACGCATACATTCATTTACACACACCCAAGGGACCCATAAGTGCTTTTTGTGCCTTAAAGAAAAACAATTTAATGTCACATTTTATCACACAGAAGTCTCGTTCTCTGAAACTTTATGAAATACGCGATTATGATAGGAGGTCAGTAAGAGGTGTGATGATGAGCCAGTGTGGCAGGACACAGTACACCATAATAAAGTAAGTTGCAATTGTTATAGTTTTGTTATATAGACACGTTAATAAACTATTAATTCCTGATATTTATGCAATCTAATGTCCTTTTCTTTGCACGTTACACAAAAGCAGCAACACTGTCTTGAACGATAACACCATGGCTTATTCATTATACGAATGACTTCTAACGAGTTCTAATAATTGCAGAAATTTCAAATATTGACCTTAATATGCATACAAGTTCATTTTTAAGAAGTCAGCCAAACAAAACCCCAGTCCATGACACGCAAGACGTGAAGTAGGCCAGACTTGGGTTAGTTCACCGCCTAGTGGATAAAATGCTATCTTACAGAGCTTGTCCTGGAAACACGGGTTCAGTGATTACCTCGTCATCTGGGAGCTAGCAGGGAAATCGGTGGAGCATGTACAAGGAGTGTTGCTGGACCCGAAGAACGAGGGCACCATCCTATAGATTTGTAGATCCTGGACACGTGTTTGCTGGAAAACACAGAAAAGTGATGAGATGAAGAGCAGTGGCACTTACCTTAAGTTTTAAATATTCTCTGTGAAGGATATGTACCGTCTCAAAACTAGGGTTTTGAATAAATTACATATTTAATTCTCAAATATTTGCATGTTTGATTATTAAGAAATCATTTTAGCTTCATTTTAACTTGAGATTTTCTGTAATATGTCTCCAGATTTTAGCCTTTTCAAGTGCTATTATGCTGTAAAATAAGAATTTTTGTGGTGTCGTTGAAATAATGTCCCATTCTGATTTTGAGAAATTCCTTTTTTTTGGCCCCGCTTTCTAATTACAGCTCAAGCTTGTATGGAGTTTTGTGGGGGTGACTAAATGGCATATATGTGCTTTGCACTTTAGTGGTAATTCATCAGCATACACCTTTGACACAATTTGACAACTGAGGCACAAGGTGCTATATAAATGAAATATAAAACATGGGGAACTACACCCAACATTAGTTTAAACGACAGCAAGAAAAAAAAATCTGCATCACAAATCTGCTATTGTTTTGGGAGACCAGCTGAACATTGCTGATGCAGGTCCTGGTTGTTTGTTGGATCAAAAAGGGTGCCTTACGCTGGTCTCAGCTGTTTGAACAGGGAGCGAACATACCAAGGATGATTGCTTCTGAGAAGACCCCATGCTGGTAGGACAGCATAGGACATTATTTCAGCATTTCCTGAATGGCAAACTTAACATGCATACATCTCCAAGATGTTTTTCAAAAAAATGGTGAACATATGGTGAACGTATCACATTTGTCTCTTTTTGTAGTATGGAAATTTCAGATCACCACCTCCTTCGAGCACACACCAATTCTTGTCAGTCAAATTCAAATTCTGCCACCAACTGATGACCAAAATCCCACAACATGGTGTTTAGCTAGCCCACCAGCGTGGAGGTTTTTCTCCAACATTTAGACAGAAATATAAAGAGACAAAATGCCAAAACATAAAAAGATATTAAAGTATTTTTAATCACGTTATACGCACACGCATGTCCTGTATAAAATTCAGGTTGGTACATCAGATGGTAAACACAGTTATTAAGACATATAAAAGATGATAAATACGTCCAAACAGTGTACACGTGTTCATGAGTATGAAAACACAACTCCCTCTTTAAACTGGTCCAATCAAGCTTTTATGTCTTTATATCAGTTCTTGGTTCAACTTATTTTCATACAAGAGTCTACGTTTCCATTCAATTGTCCACCAGGAGTGACTCAGACATCATATCCTCCTCCTCATCCTCATCCTCTGAACCCAGGACCTCTGAAGAAGCCTCCTCTTCCCAGCCAATTGAATCTGTCGCCGTCCTCTTCATCCCTCTCTGTTTGGACAGAGCCATGGCGTAGCGAATCATGTATATGTTCCAGTCACAGCTGGGGGGAAAAGGTCATTGGTTTAGAGAGCTTAATAAGAGAACTTGAGAGTATGTTTAGTTTTACCAATCGACAAAATAAAATAGTAGTAACTACATATTACTTTAACCCTTTGTGTGATTAAAGCTTGCCACCTGCATGGTCTTTAGCATTAGAGAGCTAGAGTATAATTTATATGTTTCAGTGTCAGTGGAGTTTCTGGACTCACAGTTTGGAGAGATCATCGTGGTGTTTCTGGTTGCTCTTCATCAGCTGCTGAATAGTCGGGAGTATTGCTGATGACCTGTCAATCAAACACGCTGGTTAAACGCTAGTGGCAACAACATAAGGCACTGTTTCACAATTTAGATATTTAAGCAAAGCAGCTATATTTGAATTCTTGTGGCATTAATTTATGATTCATTCAGGCACAATGTACTATTAGTACTAAAGTAGTATTAGTAGTGTAATAAGTAGTACAATAATTATTGCACATTGTATTAAGTGCAACATGTTATTGAGCTCATCACATATTAGGCAGCATTTCCCCACTTATTTAGTAACACTACGGCACTGTGATTTTGCTGTTTGTTAGACGGCATTGTTCTGTGTAGTCCTAGGTTATACACGCATGATGCCAGAGGTGTGTATACACACTGTACGAGTAGGAATTTGGACCACTCTGCATGTATAAATCGAGTCTTTGTGCATTCTGTGCATCTGACTTAATTTTAAGCATGACAGTCTGAGTATTTAAATATGAAAAATGCTTGCACAGCTTTTACTACGCTAATGTTGAATTTGTAAGTATTCAAGCGCAAAGAATTTAGTTATATGTTTACGTATCTTGTGTTGTCCTCGCAGATGCCTAATGAAAGTCTACTGAAGCCCATGTTGGGTGGCTTGATGTACAAAAATTAGGGTGATTGCTAAACAATAACTAATAAAACGAGTAAGTCTGTAGATACTAACACTGGAATGGGGATGAATGGATGCATGGCTGGATGGACGGACGAATATTTTTCAGATGGTGCACCACCACCATGTATTTAATTAAATACATAAAAGAAAGAGCTATTATATACAAGTAGGTAATTTCAGGCATGTAATTCGAGTCATGGTGTTTTAGAGCTGAATCTCATCTACATACTCCACTGGGCATACAGTTTTCCATTATGTAATAGACCCATGTTGTTTGCTTTCATAGTGAAAATGAAGCCGCTTGAAATTTGCCCTAAATAAAACTCATATTATGACGTTCATCACAATGAATTGGAATTATAATGCATTTAAAATCCCTTAATCCATCCACTTCCTGGTAGTTTGGACTCTGGAAAATGTGCAGGGTATAAAATAACTCAACTTATATCCAGTAACCAAACACTGTTTCAGCTATCTGGAGAATAAATCAAATTGAACCACTGTGCACAGAAACGTATATACCGTGGGTCCCCCTTACTTGTTCTTGAGCTTCTGCCCATGTGAGGTAAGGAGGTTCTGCACCCAGGTGAGGTAGAAATGCAGGTGCCTGGACTTCTCCATAGACGAGGCAACAAAGTCCAGCAGTTTTTCCACGTACACGTCTGGCAGGGAGCCGGACACCACTTCAACTTAACGAGCAAAAGGAAAACCCACAATTAAAAGATGCAATACTGATTTTTTTTTGGCTTTTTTGGCTACTAGGAGTGCACAACAGGATGTGTGTAAGGAGTAACGCAAGGCCAAATTTAGATTTCCTCAGACTTTGAATGGAGAGCGATTAGGTTTATTTTGGAGGGCACTGTGATTTTAAAGCAACTTAGGGCACGCTCACACTCAGCGACCTGAACCACTCTCGGGAGTGTTTGACACCTGAGGACCGGACTGGGTGACCAGTGTGACCGAGTGTGAGCGTGAACCACACCCAGGCTCCGACTGTGTACAGTTTTGTGACACAGGTCGGTTCTCACACCGGGACATGCCTTTTGGACACATTGTTTGTTGGTCAAGTCAAATTTGAACTCTGTGTGGACTAATTTAATCAAAAGCTGTTTAGAGTTGTTGTATACATAAGCTTGGAGGGACATAGAAAATAACACGCACTTATACCACAGCCATTCCCAAGTGCTTAAAGGCAAATCACAGGTTTATTTTAATATGCTCGTTCTAACACGTAATTGTTAGTGATTGACAGCGACAGGTAATTTACAGTGATTAACAATAAGAAGATTAAAAATGTGTTGTTCAATACAATGAAGGAGATATTTATCATTTATGGAAGGAGACTCAAGTGCAAGTGCTTTGTAGTGCTGTAGGGTTTCCGTCACAGGAAAGTCTACAGGAGAGAGGACGTTGTGGATTGCAGTTTTCTAATAAAATGACAGGCTGCAATTTTTAAATCAAGAAGGAGAAAAAAAAAAACCAAGGCTGTGAGGAAAGGGCAGTTTATTGCTGCTATAACATAAATGATAAGAGGTACCTTGTCTCATTAGATACTAGTACAAGTACAACATTCCTTAATTAATAAAATGAATATAATAA
>JAQMCW010000010.1:8281535-8292784 GCA_030068335.1 Chrysichthys cranchii
AAAAAAAAAAAATTCTTTTAAAATTTAGTGGGTGCGGCGTATATTCCGATGCGCTCTGTAGTCCGGAAATTACGGTATTTAATCAGGCATCTCAAAAGTGAATAGACACCCTCCATTACGTTTTATCTAGGTGGACACCACCCGGTGCTCCAAACTTTTTAATATATGATTATTTTTCATTTCAGGTTACAGTGTATTACTTATTTATTGTAACTAGTCATGCGGCGAACACTGGAAGCAAAAGAGTTGTGTGATTTTCAAAGAGTTTGTATTGTAGGTCAGTCTGAGGGTGGACTTAGCCAGCGTATGATTGTACAAAACTTTGGGATTCCTCTTGTACACAGTCAACAGAGTGACTGTACAATTCCAAAGCAAATTTAAGAAATCACCAGCATCCCACTCAAGTCGACCTGGGCCTTCGGACAGCGGTCTTCAGGCTATCGAGCGAATCGTTGGAAGAAATCTCCATTGTAAGGCCGCAGATCTTGCATTAACCACAAACGAAAACTTTGTTTTTTATGAAAAACCACATGGCACTATGTGCTAGCAGGAGAAGTGAGGTGGTTAGGAGTACTTGGAGTCATCGGTCCAATCGATGCAGGTGGTCTCGTCGAAGGGGCCGTAATAACTCTTATCCAGGACAAACGCATTAAAGGCCCGGTTCTTTCCGGGGGCATGGTACATCAGAGCCACGTTTTCTTTCGTAACCACAAACCTCCTATAGAAAGCAGATACAAGAGCACACAGGGAAACAATTACGCTGTGGACTTCAACAAGTTACACGTGTCTGATAAAGGCGCGCTTGCATGCGTTTAGAGCCACTTACTTGCCATCGGGAGAGAAGCGGATGCTGTTGACTGGCTTGTGAAAGTGATGATGGTAAAGTACAGCTCGGGTCAACAGGCTGACCAAGATGGCTGCTCCATCTACGACACATGAATCACCACTAGTGACCAATTCACTATTCACTTTATTTCTCCCAGAAATCCGAAAACGACAAATAAGAGACACGGATACCTTCATCAACAAGTATGGCGGTATTTCCATCAGGTGCGAGCCCCACACAGGTGATATTCTTATTGGTGCTCACTGGGAACGTTTCGGACTTGTTACTAAAACAACAGGGAGAGCATCAGCATTCATGGTTTGGATGCGGAAATGATGCAAAAAAAAAAAAATAGAAAAGCAAGGTAAATGAGAGCGTATATAGTGTTAGTAGACTTTTCAGCTAGACTTCACTGATGTGGTTTTAAGGGAGGGGAATTAAAGGCCCTAAAGTGGGTGCTTTGCGACAAAGATTTCATAAAATTTTCATTTTTTACAATGTACTCTACTTACGCTTGGGTAAGGATATATTTCATGGGACTTCTCTGGATAAAAGTATCTGCTAATTGCCATGAAGGTTCATTTATCAAATCATTCCTCAAAGTCCTCTTAGAACTCAGTGATTTGTCTTTTTTTTTTTTTTTTGCTAAGTGTGTGTACGAACTGTTACAAAACACTGATACTGGAGACTCCTTCCAAAACAAACATAACAACAACAAACATCACTGGATCAAGGATTAGAATTTTTTCTTCGTTTCTTCCATTATTTAAATTTGTTCATTAGTTGGTCGGTTTAGCGCACTCGGTGCCTGTGAATGAGCACATTAATATAAACGTGCGATTTGTCCCGTAGCTATAGTTACCATCAGAGCTGCTGTAATCGAAAATTAAATCAACACCTTCTGACCAACGAGAGCTGAGAGGTCAGTGGTACTGTAGCATAAGTAGTATCTCCCCCTTCTTTTTCGACATTTTCGGACATGTCTGACATGATGTTCGCCTGACCAGGCTGAGTGTGTTGAAATGGACCGTTCTGCACTGTGAATGTTACAAAGGATCAAACGCGCATCACTTACTTCTTCAGGTCGAACACCGAGACGCGGTTTCCAACTGGACTGATGACCGAATTGCCATCTTTAGAGAACGTCAGATTCCCGTGGCGATAAACCGTCCCCAATAAGTTGGAAAACTGCAAACAGGAAGTAAATAAATAAATGTCGGTTTAATCAAATTACAAACAGCTCATTCATCAACCTGGATCCGAAGGGTTTTATTGTTTATAAATATATAACTGGTATTCATGAAAATCCCGTAAACTGGGGACAATGTTTGTATCCTACTCATATCGTGTATCGTTCGTGTCCTCCTCACTGCAACTGAGAAATACCAAATACTTAGATACTCAACTACTCCACAAATTATGGCTGGTTTTAGGTTGGGGTCAGATTTCTTGTACAAATTAAGCTTTTGTCATTTTTTGCTGTTGTTCTTTCAATAATCCAACAAAGCTGTGGTCTGTTCGGATCAGAGCTGGGACACTCAGAGATTATGTCACGGCTATAATTGTCATATTCGGATTTATGGGTTTTTTTGATAGTTGTGAAATTTCTGAAATGCCCTTCAGAGGCTCACGGGAAGACCGGTACTGTAGAGACGGACGTAGAACCTGCTGGAGATCGACAACAGTTGTGTATAAACGTTCTGCCGCCTTCTGGCCACCTGGCCCCTCCTCCTCTCCGCTCCTCTCCAGACCTATTCAAGGCTGCACTCTGTTCTGGCTCCTCGTCGGTGGAATGATCTTCCCATTGAGGTCAGACCTGCCGACTCCCTGACTACCTTCAAACGCAAACTGAAGACCCCCCTCTTCAGGCTGCACCTCTCCCCTGCCTCCCTGTCCACTCTGTAATCCCATTGTAACCCAGGCTTCGTTCTGTCTAGCCTGGTCATGATGTATTCAGGTTAGCTCCTGGGGTTTTGTTCTCCTTTTAGTTAGATCTGTGGTATTATGTATTGACATCTGCGCTGATTTATGGAAAGCTCGGTTTTCACTGCTGTGAGCTGATTGGTGCTTCTACAGAATATTACACTAGTTGTTATTCTGGCACTTATTCACTCGGCACGTAACCTTCCTTCGCCTAGAAATTCTACGAGTCTTGTACCTGACTTTTGCACTTGTTGTATGTCATTCTGGATAAGAGCGTCTGCTAAACACCTGTAATGTAATGTAATGTAATGTAAACTGCCTACAATTCTGAGGTTTCTGCGAGCATCTGGAAATATTTCAGAATGACTGAGTTTAGTTTTATTTGAATTAATGAATTTATTTATTCATTCATTTATTTATTGCACATGTTGCACTTACTGCCTGGATATCACCTGGACTTCACTGAGATGAGAAGTAACACTAACTCTGCCCAGAAAGAAATATCTCCAAGGGCACAAGATCTTTGTAAGATTACTCAAACTGAAGACACCAAACCATGAAGTCCTTGTTTTGATATTATCTTAAATTGCTAAGATTACTTCCTATGCACAGCATTAAACCATTCCAAGGCTCAGATTACAGTAATGTTTCATGTGTCAGTCTATTACACCAACATGATGAACTAAAGCAAGGCTTCACCAACATTCTGAATCTGAGACCATGCTGAAACCACTTCCGGCTGAGCTGATGTGAAATGACCCAAACACACTGCTTATTTCTAAACATGTCCTTTGTGTTTATTGCATATTTACTGAAGTTCATCTGTGATTTAAATCCAGCTGACCCTGTGTTAGCTAGCTAGCTCCATCACCCCTCTGTAATGGCGGCTACTAGTGAGAGGTTCATCACAGGATCCTGGTTGTGTGTGTTAGGCGTCAGGACATACCTTGTATGCAAACTTCATCTTGGTCTCTAGCGGCGTTTAAATCTTTACATTATTCACCTGTAGACTTCAGCACAAAGCCCGCTTTATTCCTGCCCTGTTTCTTTCCCCCAGAAACACGTGTGTCTCTGTATGGGAATGTTGACGAGTAGTACTTCCGGGTCAGCCGGTCAAAACGTTTTCAAAATAAAAGTGCGACTTATATACTAAATAAAACGAGAAAATTCTCAAACATAATTTGAGAATATAAAATATAACATTAATATTGCATTAAATTACGTTAAGAAGTCATTAATGTTGTAGAATATGCACAATTTGTGAAATATATACACTCACTCACCTTTTACTGCTTAATCCTGTTCAGGGTGACACACAGAGACAGACAACCATTCACATGCATATTCACACCTACGAGCAATTTAGAGTAGCCAATTAGCCTAATCTAAGGTGACCAGATTTCTGGGAAGCAAACCGGGGACACTTCGGTTAAACCGGGGATGGTGGGGTGCGCGTTGTTAAAATGTTGCCACTGCCGGGACGATCTACGAGCAGGGGGGGTCACAGCTGCATTTGTCGGGGACATTTCCGGGGACAGGTGCAGCTGGGGACAGGGCATCAAAAACGGGGACTATCCCTGGAAACCAGGGACGTCTGGTCACCCTAGCCTAATCCCCTCTGTGTATGTCTTTGGACTGTGGGAGGAAACCGGAGTACCCGGAGGAAACCCTCGCGGACACGGGGAGAACATGCAAACTCCACACGGAAAGGCACCCAGGTCGACGCCAGGGATTGAACCTTCTTGCTGTGAGGCGACATATGTACAGTTATTTTATATTTATATACAGTGAAGGGAAATAAGTGTTTTGTGTTTATTTAACTCACTGAGAGTGCACACAGCAGCTTTAAATTTCCACAAGTAATGTTTTTTTTTTATTTGTACGTATAAATATGAGCAAAAAAAATGCATGCATTTGTAAGCATTGAAAAAGATATGTTTTAAAAAATTGATAGCAACCAAAAGTATTCAGACACTAGTAATAGAGTGGAGTGGAGTGGGGTGGGGTGGAGTGATGGTTAGCACTGTCACCTCACAGCAAGAAGGTCCTGGGTTCGATCCCCGGGGTCAACCTGGGTGCCTTTCTGTGTGGAGTTTGCATGTTCTCCCCTTGTCCACGTGAGTTTCCTCTGGGTACTCCGGTTTCCTCCCACAGTCCAAAGACATGCACATTAGATGGATTGGCTACTCTAAGTTGCCCATAGGTGTGAGTGTGGGTGTGTGGGCATGCGAGCGTGATCCCGAGTCCCAGGTTAGGGGAGGGTTGGGCATGGAGCTGGTGACCTCACCCTATAAAATGTGCTCAGCAGATGCCGCTGATGGCAGGAAAGGACCCCAAAAGAATAGAATACAGTATTGTACAAAACCCTTAGGCATATGTAAAGAAATGCTGTGAAGTAATTACTTTTTCAAAAATAAATAATGAAATCACATCCTTCCACTTAAAAGAAAACAAATACTTCAACAACAGTAAGAAACTAAACAAAGTCAATATCAAGTGTGATGACTCTTTGCTTTTTATTTCCTTAAATAGAAGTCCCAGGTGAGAAAATAATTAGTCACTTTTACACTTCTTCTTCATCCAAGTTTGACAAACCCTTGATGAGATCACCAATGGCAGTAAGGATGAGGTAGTAAGGTAGAAGGAAGAGGAAGACTTACATATGGTGCATAGCAACACATCATTTAAAGGTCACAATGGTGGAGCATTTAGCATTGCCACAACACAGCCCCAGGATCCCCTGGTCTGGGGTAACTCTCTGTGTGATGTGTCAGTCTGGGTTTCCACCAAGAGACCCCACTGGTTTCTTCCCACTTGGTGGTTGGCTACACTAAATTTCCCATAGATGTGAATAAGTTGGAATGTGTGTGTGTGTGTGTGTGTGTGTGTGTGTGTGTGTGTGTGTGTGTGTGTGTGTGTGGTGCCCTGTGATAGACAGATGGGGTGATGTGCAGGCATCCAATTCTTACTTTCCACCAAGGTAGTTTGAGCAGGTGCCAAAATCTTGAACCAGTTCAGACAGTATCCAGATCCTCCATGATCCACGCATGGACAGCAAGAAGAAGAAGAAGGTGATGATTATGATAATGATGATGATGTCTATTGCACTTTTTAAGAGACAAATACTCAGCTGTCATGTCTGATCAATCCAGTCTCAATGAGGTCACCAGTGATGGGCATGAGGGCTGACTAATTTTTGAAATTGTGCATGTCAACAAAAGGGAGTCAATAATTGCACACACACACACACACACACAGACACACACACACACAGAGGCTCTAATGTGACTTGTGTAAGGGGTAAGCATCATAAAATGGCCGATATGTGTACGTACAAGATCCATAAAAAATCCATCAAGAGTGTATAGAAAGTGATAAGTAAAAAAAATAAAATAATAATAATTAAAACAAAACACAATCGTTCCACGACCCGTAGTACCCCTCAGTGGCCACCAGGTGGCGTCGAGACACCAGGTGGCGTTTCATCCTGTTCGAAATCCAGACCCCGAACAACAGACGGATATTTTCTCAGACTTTTACGCACGAAACTGCGCGTTTACACGTCTTGCGTCAGTGTATGTGTATATATTTGCTAAAAAATAAAGACAAATAAAGAAATGGCGTGGTGTGGAGCACGCATCGCACGAAGTCCGTTGATCCTGTGACGGGGCGGGGCTTCGCGGTAACGTCACGGGCTCATTTGCATGTCCCTGTGTGTATATATAGGCGGCTCTGCGCAGTGACGCGCCACATTGCTGCAACCCAGATTGATCCGAGATCTCAAACGCTAACCGCTCTGTAGAGGTATGCATTTACAGTTTTTATTTTAGTTTTTATTTTTTCTCTAATCTAATGCTGGTGCTGAGGATTGCTGATGCAGATTTTTGTTCTTTAAGATTTGATTTGTTGATCTTGTGCATATTTGATGCACGTTATGCAAAAGGAGTACTGACTCAATCATGGCTATCTTTTTATTGTTGTTGTTTTTTTTTTTGCTTAATATACTTGTTACAGCTTGTTTCGTTGTGCGTGCGTTTGTAAATGAGGACCTCAGGTCCGCGGACACGTTTCCTTTGTTGCATGTGCGCCTTTGTGCTGCATGGTGTTGTTAACGCTCGTGCGATGCTGATTAGTCCGTCGCGCGCTTCGTAGCTAAAGTAGGAAATGCATGGATAAGATCACGCAGTGGATGTGTTTGCATAGGACAGTAGGGTTGGGGTGTGACCGAAAACGTTAGATTCCTCTATTTTGTCGAGGTTGAGCCAGGATGGGCGGTGGTTCCTGTAGCAGACTGTGTGCGCGCGAGCGTAGAATTCGCAAATCTTTGTGCGCGCACGTGGGGGTGCGCGCGAGGATGTCTGAGCACCAAAAAAAAAAAAAAAAAACTACACAATGGAGTTTTATTCTCTAACCCTGGATATATGTATGCATGTTTGCATGCATTGCTTTTCTCGGGTTTGGGGTGAGAAGGCGCACTGATGTGGAGGGATTTTTTGGGGGTAATTTTTTCAGACGCCATTCAGAAAGGGTGCGGTTTTGTTCTGGGTTGTGTGGTCAGTGCAGTGCAGTCACTGGGGCTGGACAAAAGCTCCCATTGCATTGGGAACTACACCAGGTGTTTTCATGAAAAGAACACTTTTAAGGGGTTTAAATGATTTCTCAAGGGAAGGGGAGAAATTTTGCATTTTTTTAAAAAAAAAAAAAATATTTTTTTCTGTTTCCTGCCAGACACTCAGTAACCATGTCTGACAAACCCGATCTCGCGGAGGTCACCAGCTTCGACAAGACCAAGCTGAAGAAGACTGAGACCCAGGAGAAGAACCCGCTCCCATCTAAAGAAAGTAAGGAAGTCCCTTTTTTTCCCTTTTGAACCAGTCAGAATGTCACTACACAAGGCCCTGAACGATGGCTCTGTAAGAGGGGAAGTGATTTCCAGCATTATGGGGCAAGATAGAGTTGCACCTTGCATATGTTGGGGGGGGGGGATTGGGTGTGGGCCAAAGCTGTGATGGCATCTAATTGTCCTTTTTCTCTTCTCCCCCCCCTCCCTTCTGCTTCTGCAGCCATAGAACAGGAGAAGCAGGCGTCATCGTGAAGACCCCAAGCTGCCATCATGCACTGTGCACACCCCCTTTCCCACACATTGCCTTCTTTTTGTTCACTTCTTTTAGCTGTATAACTCTGTAACCAAAATGTCAAAAAAAAAAAAGCCCACAAAAAGGGGGAAAAAATGCTAAAAAGAAAAACCTAAAGCTGCCATCAACATTGGGTGGACCTGAAATCACCCTCCACCTACAGCCAGAAGATGAAAACCATCCACCCACCCCCCCTTTTCCAAACCAGCAATGAAAAGGAGCGCTTCTAAATGTTGGCGCATGTAGCTTGGATCCATCTGGCTTCCGTGGCCTTGGCTATTGGTGTAGAGACAGAAGAGGGACAAAGGGGGTGTGGCTTCAGAATGTGGACGTTCCCAAAATTTTCATTGACCAATCGGGTTATGGCTTTGTCAACGTGTGACCAGTTCACCAGTATGTGGCGTTGCATTTCTTTTCTTTTAATTAAAAAAAAAATTAGTTTTACAGTAAAATGCACAATTTGGTTTTTGTACATCAGTGATCAATACCTTCTTGTTAGCAGTGCTTCAGGCAAATGCTTTTTTTTTTGATTGACACAAGAGGAAGAGGAAAGGGTGGAAGCCACCTTGATGGGGGAAACATTCCTAAGGCACAAGAGGGTTTTTTTTTAAATTTTTTTTTTTTTTTTTTTAATTGTACCACTTTTTTTTTTTTTTTTTTTTTTTTTTTTTTTTTGTATGTGTGGGTTTTTTTGGGGTTGCTTTTTGTGTTGTGCCCAATCTCGGTTGTCCTGTTGTATGGAAGCTGTCAATTCTGGAAATGAGAAATTCCATGTGGTTGCTTTCATTTTGATGATTTTTTTTTCTTTTTTTTTTTTTTTCTTGGGTTTCTGTAAGACTTCAGCAAACCATATTTTGCCACAAACACATTCTCAAATATGGAAACAGGAACGTGTTGTAATAAAGCCTTTGTTTTAAAAATGGTTTTCTGCCCCGTTGTTTACTTTCACTTACACCAAGTCAGATATTTTCCAGGAATTTAGTGTGAGGATTAACATTACTTCAAATGTCACTCTGACTCTACTAGTCATGGTCAATATCTTCCTTTAGCATTAAGGTTTGAAGACATGCAAGTGAACAGAACTAATGGATCTGAATATCCACTGATCTTCATAATGTACTAAAGTGAAAAGATTATTCAGTCAATTTGAAAATTTATGGAGTGTCTCTCCAGTCCCTGTGAACATAAATCTGAGGAGCTGGCAGCGAGGCTTCCTGACTCACAGGTGGTGGTTTGGCATACAGACCATCCAATTAGTGTGTGACTCTGGGCTTCGCATGTGGAGTTTCAAAGCCTGCTTCCTTTGCTTAAGATTAGTGTTTACCTGCACGGCCTTACAGCCTTACCTGAGCCACTCATCTCTATATTACAAAAACAAGGTCTATGTGAAGGTTCATATCCTTGCAGTTCTTAGAAATCACTGACTTAAATGTTTCTGCCATAAAGTCAATATTGCTTGTGCACATAAGTGTTTTGAATTGTTTTATGTACTAAGCAAGAGTGATCCTCTGTTCACACTTAACTAAATTTCATATGTTCTGTTACTGCAGTACTTTGCATCTAATGTCATCTTTGAGACTGAAAAACTACATGTATAGCATAATCTAACTATATTAATTCATATTGGTTTCATATTTTTTATTGTGGATCTGTGCATGGAACTGACCTGTGTAAATATCTGTGGCATTTAACGTCACCAATCTCGATTTGGTTAAATTAGTACATTTTCATCACACTTTGTAAAAAGTAGCCTAGCATTTACCAACATTAGCTCTGTCACTACAGGACCTAACAGCTAACTTGTAGTAAACATAACCTTCCACAAACCACAGTTAGCTAGTTTTGCCTGACATTTGCTGTGAAACCTACTTAGGGCTAGCTACCTAGCAAAAAGAAATTTAGTTTACTTTGAAGTTAGTGGAACTCCAGTATCATCATATCTAGCCAGCTTGCTTTCAATATTTCCCCTAAACAAGTTTAGCTAGTTAAAGGTAGTAAATTTCCGAAAATGAAGCTAGCTCGTGCTGGGATGATGTGTCGTGTTTTAATGTGATCTAGATGTAGAATTATGTTTATCTCTGACTGTAAATAAGCGAAGCTATAACTGATCCTACATATTGTGCAGTATAACTTTGTATGCTCTTTACATGATGGTCTGTTCCTCTTACTAGACCATGACGCAATATGCCTTTTTTCTGCTCTGTAACTCAATCTGACACACTTAGCACATGGATAATCTCATATGCCAGTGTAAGTGGATTGGTCTTAAGTCAGTTACTCCTAATACTGTATTAATCTGTTGCACGAGTGGAGCTGTGCTGGATGGATAGGGCTTGGAATGTTCTTGAGTGTATATTTATACCTCACGCACAACAGCAACTTCACAAACAGAAGGCTTGAAAAACACTTTCGGCACCTACATGTCTCTCTGTTTTCTCTCCTGCTTTTTCATGCACCTTCTTTGCACGCCTCCTCCTTGCAGAGAAGATGTTAATTAAAGATTCCTTGCCTGTGGGGAGCTTCTCACATGTACAAATCAACTATAATAGCACATTACACACCCTTGGCAGATGTGCTGCAGTGAGGAAGACAAGAAGTAGTGGAGATGCTTCCACCCCAAAGGTGAACAGATCCAGACATGCCTTAGGAATTTAGGAAAAGTTATAGGGGAGATCCTAAGGAAAGCATATCGTGCCCCTGAGCTTACACATAACTTTATTCATTCATGGATATGAACAACCTGACCTTGGGTATTTGGTAGAAACCCAGTAAATAAAACTGATTTTGTTTAAATTGATAAAAATAAAAAAAAAGCTACAGTTTTTAACCTCCGCCCCTTACACTTAGGTTAGGGTGTAACTTTTGGGTATAACCTTTCATATTTGGATTATCTAAGTTTTTACGAATTTGTAACCGTGACACCAGGTTGAAATGTGTTATGAGAGCTGAGTAAGGAAGGAATAGAATTTTTTCCTGTTATGGGAATCTAATCCATGCCTGAGTACCATGATATAGATTATTTACCTATAACAGCACATCCTGAAGTGTTTTATTACTTTTCTACCATAGGAGTTATGAATGAAGAACAGTTCACACTTTTTAACCATTTATATAATTACATTTAATATTATGGAACACTGACAAGACAAGTTAAGTCCAGTTCTTGTTTGCATTACAGCAGCTACGAATCACTCCCTCATCACACTTTCTTTTCTTTTTTCTTTTTGAAGTTAATAAAAATAATATTTTTTAAAAAAGGTCATGTAGCCTGTCATGTTACAGAGGAACAAGAAAGTGAAGAGGCCTCAGTCCTGAGAATGTTCCTGTGGCAGAAAATGTAATGTTTCTGGAGTAAATTCTGACAC
>JAQMCW010000010.1:8323814-8357529 GCA_030068335.1 Chrysichthys cranchii
GGAAATGAATGGTCATGAAAATAAAGAAAACACATTGAATGAGAAAGTGTGTCCAAACTTCTGGCCTGTACTGTATATCACTATTTAGCAGAGTAGTATGTACTGTATATCGCTAATATAGTCTTTGCGCCATCTAGCGGTGACAGTAGGAATCGTTCGCGGAGAACCACAACAAACATGGCGGCTTGGATTTGCTATAAATCGGTAAGCATTTTGTAGTAGGAGGAGTAGTCAGTGGTATGTCGCAGAAAACATAACGAGGAACGTTAAAACGTGTTGTTGAGATTTTTATTTGCTCGGTAATGTTATTTGGGAATGGATAATATGTTTGAAACACTAGCAACTTGAGCCCAAACAGCTCCCCAACAGGCCGAAGCTCTCTGGTTGAGTTACAAATGGTTTCACAATTTCTACTTAAGTGCCCTTTGTAGGGAATGTCATAATGGCTTGTACGCCCTATGTAGTGCACTACATGTTGAGTAGGCTTTTAGGTTCAGAGTCATTTGCTGTTAAAGGGAAATATAACGTGATAAAAATGTTAATATTTCCCCCCCTTTTCTTTAGATGTGACAATGGAGATAAAGGAAATCACACGTATGGCGATACAAATAGAGAAACTACACAAGGATGGAAAATATGAGGACATTTCATGTCTACTAACAGACCTTGACAACACCACTGTGACCTTAGAGCAGCTCCAGACCACTGACATTGCCAAGAGCATCTATCAGCTTTTAAAATCATGTCCTGTAGCCAGTATTCGGAAAAGAGGAAAAGGTGTGCTCTCAAAATGGAAACGTTTGTACGGTTCAGTACACGAACACAAAACTATCAAAGACACAGGTCAGACAAAAGAATCTGGAGCAACTGAAGAAGAGAAGGCAGAAGCAGCCAAACATGACCTAGATGGAAAAGTGAATGATGACGAAACAATTATATGCATCAAAGTTGAGGAGAGTAGTGTGGACAAAAAGACAAGCGACTTGTCTTCTGTTCGAGATGGTTCATCAAAAGCCAAGGATGTTCCTCCAGAAGATTCGACAACCACGTCAACGCTTCTGCCTCTGATCAGCAGCTTCACAAACTCCACAGTCTTGAGAAGCAAATGTGTAGAACTTCTTAGCCAGGCTCTAAACCCTGATCAAACAGATCCTGAGCTGACCAACCAGTTAGCTCACACCATTGAAACGCACATCGACTCCCTTCATGGTCTCAATCCAAGCAAATACAAATCCTGCATAAGAAGCAAAGTGGCCAACTTGAAGAACCCAAAGAATCCTCACCTGCGCCAGGGTCTTCTGACTGGCACGCTGGCTCCGGAGGTGTTCGCCCGGATGTCTACTCAGGAGATGGCTAGTGATGAGTTGCGACAGCTCAGGAAGGGCTACACGACAGCGGGCATCAACGAGCACCAGCTGCCACAGGGACCGGAGGGGACGGCCACGACTAAGGTGCGATGCCAGCGCTGTGAGGGGATGGACTGCAGGCTGACGCAGATCTCCCGTGGGACACTTTTCCTGCCCTCATGGGTGAAGAAGGGTAGTGCTGATGAAGAAGCCATGACCTTCATGACTTGTGCCAGCTGTGGGGCGCAGTGGTACCATAATCGCTGGGTGTGCCTTTGATTAAAAGATTCTAAAGACATCAGAAAATATATTTCGGGATTTTAAGACTGTAGAAGGTTGTCTTGGTAGTGCAATGGATAGTGTAACCACTGCACAGCACCAGGGACCCTGGTTTGATTACTATTTGGGCAGAGTTTTGCATGTTTTTACTGGGTTCTCCAGTTTCCTGCCAGCTCCAATAAGTGGATTGGTTATTGTAAATTGACACTAGGTGTGAATCTGTGTGCACATAGTTCCCTGTAATGGCTTGGCATCCAATCCAGAGTGTATGTCTTCCTCAACCCTGGTAGTCCAAGGATAGGCTCCAGATTTGCCACTATCCTGACAGGTTTATGACCCTGACTAGGTCATTTTAATTCATCATACTTATGCTTGTATGAATTTCTACATGGCCATGTTGTGGGGTATTATTTAGGTATTAAATAAGCTGTGGTAGTGCAAAGTTAATGTTTTGGGGTTTTTTGTGACATTTATCTGAGCTCGTTAAATATTTTACTCTTTTATGGACACTTCTGTTAACCACTAACATTTAGGATGAATACAAAATGTAAAATATGGCTGGATTTCATGTCCTTCAAAGTGTTAATTTTAAATGGTCAACACTGGAGAGGCAGACTCTAACCAGAACAAAACAAAAACGGAAGATGAATCAAAATCACCGTTGCAAATCATAGCAGATAAAACTTCTTTGCCCTTTATATCTCAAGTGCAATAAAATATTCAAAGAGGAATGTCACTCGTTTAACTGCAGTGTTAATTATGTATAACATCCATCTGTGCATAATAAAATGAGAATGCTTCCTGCACTGCCAGTTGCTATTCCTGAAACACAGATTTCCTGTTCCACATGTGGTGAACAGCTGCTGAGAATGTCATTGTTGGGTTTTAATGCTGATTATAAGCAGTTATTCTGGCTGAGTAAGACCCACTTGTAAGGAAAACAACTTGGCAATTCTTTACAGTTGCATATTGTACCAGACAAATGTAGAAAATGAATAGGAAGTTTAAATGAAATGGGAGAATCCGATGTCCAATAAAGTCCCCTATGCACAGATTAAACATAATCGTAATATAAACTGTAATGTGTATGATGTATTTTTTGGGGTTTTTTCCTACAAAAATGTGGACATATACCAACTGAGAGTAATTGTGTGTAATGTGACTAGTAAAAGATCCTATACCTGTGTATGTAGTGCTGTATTCTGTGACAAATCCTTCTCATTTAATAGGAGACCCTCAGATCAGCACCACAGTGGACCAGCCCAAGAGACAATGCTCTCATAGAGGAATGATCAGGCCTAAACTCCATCACCTTCCTGCAGACATGTGACACAAAGCGTGCCACATGTGCAGGGAGCATGTGACTCGCTAATCTGCAGTTCTGGGGGCAGTTGTCCCATGATGCTTTGCTGCAGTGAGCTTCATGCATCAATGCTCAGGCATTGTACACACTGTAGGCTTGTAGCTTTCCAGGTGTCTGACATGATGAGTTTTGTTTGTGAGCTTTGTGTTGTCATTTGTTGTTCTGTGTGTGGAGAGATAAAGCAGGGTGAACCTTGTGATTGTAGTGAATATAAAATGATGACATATTTATAGTAATAGAGTGGAACTATTTTGACTTGTTAAAGGTCTGGGCCAAGTTTTAATACTTTGTTGGTATGAAAAGACATTAATTGGTGGGGAATAGACTGGCGGACATCTGTAACCTCTAGTTTTTTTGGGGGGCTTTTAATGGTGTCTCAGGACAGAGCTGTCAGTAACACTGAGTCGATTCTGGTTCAAAGAACGAGTCGATTCGTTAAGAAATTTCTCGAGGCTACCTATAAATAAACAAACAAATAAGTAGGACAGGAAATTAATCAAATATGTTCAAAACACACTCGTATGAATATGGATTTGGACATTATTATACATTCATGATCAACTGCCATTTTAGGTCAGGTAACTAAATTACATGTAAAGCTAGATAAATGATCTTAGCCTCTGTTTAGATGCCTTTTGCTTACTGATACTGATCTATTATCATAGGAGCTTTGGTGGTGATTTTTTTTCCATTTTGTTTTCCAAAGTAAAATACTGTCAGCTTTGGAGTCGTCTCATAATTCCCAGTGCCAGATTTTGGGGAATCGACTCTTTGGAATCGACTCTCAGCTCTAACTTATGTTACTTTGCTCTCCTTGATGTGATTACTTGTGTTTAAAAAAATAAAACAAAACAAAAACCCGAGGTTAACAGTTCGGCTTCGAGCTGATATCCACCTCAGCAATAAAAGTCCAACAGTGTGGAAACGATTAGGCAAGGCCTTTTCTTTGTATTGCACGTCAATGAGACTTGATTAATGATCAGGCGCTGTATGTTTGCTGACCATTTAAAATACACACACACACACAGATAAAGACTTGTTGCCTCACACACTCGGCACCTGACTGCTTGTTTTAAGCTGTGTAGCCGATTTTTTTTTTTTTTTTTTTACAGTATTTTAACAGATTAAGTAGTTTAGAAACCCCCCAGTGAAGTGTGTCCTCACAGGAGCTCCAATTTGGGTGTAAAGTCAAGTATCCCTTTGGTCATGAGGAAGAAGCCTGGGGCGCCATGACGCGCAAAAATCCCCACAAGACCGGAGGAATGGCGCCGCATACATATACACCAGTGCTCTTCGATAATCGTCGTTAAACTCTACAGGTAACACCATCCTTTCCTGGGGGGAAAATCTGTCTAATTTATATTTTGCATTATTGTAAATATGGTGCCAACTGTGGAGTTTCAGGAGCATGACGAGTTTGGATAAAAGTTGTTCAGACAGTTTGCTGTACAGCTAGCATGGATGCTAACCAATCCAGGAAGCTTGGACAATTCATATTCGGCTTGCAAGCTAACCTCGAGTTAGCTGGTTTATATATTTTTATATATTGAAATGTGTAGATATATTTATTCCTTTAAACATTTGGATAAACGTGTGACATGGCTGTTTTGTTTTAGCTCAGGGTGAATATGAGTAGCTAGTCAGTAACCTTAGAGTTAGCTCATTTCCCTGACTAGCTTTGAGATAACGTCTCTGCAGTGTTGTCTGTCATCAGGGTGAATAAAACAAACCTTTTCTTGTTTGTCCAGTTTGTTTTCGGTAAGTAACAAATGTCTTCGAGACAGAAAAATGATTTGTCCATGTAGTATTTCTTCCTCATGGGGCTGTCAGTAGTGCTTTTTATTCCCTCTTGCAGTATTTTAGATGACTGAATTGGTCACTGACAAATGGCCATGGAGATTGGAAATAAACAAACAAACAAATATTCTCAAGGAAGAGAATAAATATTGGCTCCAAATACTGTGTGAGGTTTTCCCTCACATGATCCCAGGCTAACTTCTGAGATGAATGAAGCTTTGTTGTACAAATTCATCCAGCAGCTGAAATGTCACACATTGTCCCATTCATGGGACACATTCAACACATTATACAATGTGTCTTGATGAATCTTGTGCTCCATGTGACTCCGATACACTCATTTATGCATTCAGTGGGTACCTTACTGTGTGCACCTGCACCGGTCGTGTAGGTGAACAAATACTGACTGGGGTTTGTGTTTCTCTGTGCAGTTTTTCAGCTGGTCTCTCCTCCGTTCAGTGAAATGGTCCGGTCACTGCTCGGTCATTGGTTGAGTGGTGGATGACGATTCTCAGCATGACACTGAGAAAACCTTGTTGGTGTACGAGAACCTGGTACGAGTGTATCAAATCCAGCAGAGTGGTCATATTTTCAAGCACTGTGAACACTGCATCTAATCTGAATCGCTTTAAGATGTTCCTGCGGAAACTTTGGAAAGCGCCGACCGTCTTGTTCTCTGTTCAAATAAGAGGGTGGCGCTTCGACTGGGATAAGAACATTTCGGTTTGCACTTTGTCCCCACCTGAGGAAGACGTATAGGAGTGCAGAGTCGACTAGGAAAATATGGGCTCTTATTCATGAACTGGTATTAGTGAGTCAATTTGTATTCTCATATTACAGCTGAAAATGGACAAGAATGTCTGCGAAAGGTTCTTAAAGATTCCATAAGAACAGGAGAAAACATCCTTGTACATTCCTTCAGTGTGAGTTTCTGACCACTGGGCCACTGTTGGCTGGATATCGATTAATGGCAGACTGTTGCTCAACCCACGAGTCATACCAAGTGATTTAAAAACAAACAAAAAGCACCTGTTGTGCTTCGTACACTCATATCAACAGCACGCACACTACCATGCCCATGTCAGCGCTGTGCTGAGAAAGATCCATTATAACATAATAACTCGTTAGTCATGGCCTCTCGTCTGATGAACAAGATAGAAGGGGGCAACAGTCAGGGATTGTACCTCAACAGTGGGACCTATATGGTACGTTTACGTGATTTTAAAAATGGTTACAGAATTTTTCGCAGGATGAAGCATATGCCTTGTCATTAGGAGATGCGAGTTCAAATGCTGACAGTGTTAAAGCTATCCGTGGCCAGGAAAATTGCCTGTGCTTTCTGGGTGGGACGGATGGCATATGCTCGCTTCCCTGTCAGTCACAGTGACCCCAGCCAATCACAGTTTCCTGTGCGCTTATGGATGTGGATGAGGGCAGATAGTGCTTTCTGCTGTTGCACTGTTATTATGTGATGCAGCATGACTGGAATTTGTCAGCTTACCACATGTCTTAGAAATAGGATGGGTTAGACTTTAGCCTCAACAATTGATAGTGGTTGTATGATGGGAGTGAGCTGGCTGTTGGGTTGGAACTCGCAGGTGAGCAAATTGAGAAGAAAATTGGGAGGAGGGGATTGTTCACAGGCTGCTGTGATGTATGGGAGGTGATGATCACTGGATCAGCAGGAGCACTGTTAGTTTTAAATCAGTAGGACCTCTTGCTAACAAATTGTTCCCTAACTGTCTTTTCTTGTCTCAGGTTAAACCTTAATATCCTCACCATGGCAGCCAAGTCATCTCTCCTAAAGGTGATCCTGCTTGGGGACGGTGGCGTGGGCAAGTCGTCCCTCATGAACCGCTATGTGTCGGACAAGTTCGACGCGCACCTCTTTCACACTATCGGTGTGGAATTCCTCAACAAAGAGCTAGAGGTGGATGGGCGGCGGGTGACCCTGCAGATTTGGGACACTGCCGGTCAGGAGCGCTTTCGCAGTCTGCGCACGCCATTCTACCGCGGCTCCGACTGCTGCCTTCTGACTTTCGGTGTGGATGACACACAAAGCTTCCTCAACCTCGGGCACTGGAGGAAGGAGTTTGCCTACTACGCTGATGTGAAAGAGCCCGACAGCTTCCCTTTCATCGTTATCGGCAATAAAGTCGATGTGGCGGAGCGTCAGGTTACCACCGAAGAGGCACAGAGCTGGTGTTACGATAATGGCGGCCACCCGTATTTCGAAACTAGCGCCAAGGACGCAACAAACGTCGCCGAGGCTTTTGAAGAGGCTGCAAGGCGTGTGTTGGCACTGGAGGATCGTCAGACACACATCATGCCATCAGACGTTGTGGATTTGCGCAGGAAGCCACGCTCTGGAAGTCGCTGCTGTTTGTAACAGCTGGATGTTACGGTGAAGTCAGTGCATGGACCATTTAAAGCTGCCTAATGGATTTTTTAAGGACTTTCTGGAGCTTTGCAAACACACTATTAGTCTGTCATGGTTTTCCAGGTCATATTGAGTGTCCAGTAGTGGTAAGTCAAAGCAGTTGTACTTTAGTTATAATCATTAAAAATATCGGACCAGGTTTTGGGTCTGTTCTGTGAATCGTGAATCATTGAGTTAAATTCTGTAGAAGGCTCTTGAATGAGGGGCAAACCGTATTCAGCATTGTTACACAATTGGCTTTGACTAACCGCTCTTACACTTTCAAATGACCCAGATTGCAGAAAACCATCACAGACTATTGGAGCTTCTAGTAGCACGTGGTGGCACTAGTGTGCAAGAATCTGAAGCTCCAAACCCACAAGTCCTACAGTTTGTGCATTAGGGGCCTTTTTCAGGCCAGTGAAAAGTCGCGTACGCACAGGGAATAGAGTTTATGTACACCATACCAGTCAATGTTTTGAGTAAACTGAATTGAAACGGAGTTTTGAAATGATTAAATGTGTCCATAACCACTTACTATCTCATTATGTGATGTGTTTTTATTTAACTGGTAACTTCTACATCAATAGCATTAGAGAAAATTTTAAAATATTGCAGATGCACTGAGATGGATGTTTGCATTTTAAGTGCATGGTGAGTAATAGTTTTGGGAAAACACTCACCAAGTGGATGTCCATTTTAAGTGATCTGTGAATTTGAGGAGGTTTTTAGGTTTGATATAAACATGATCATGGTGGAAAGGGTTCCAGAAGGTGTACTAAAAACATTTTGACAGAACATGTCATTTGAGCACCATCTTGTTTTCCTCCACAGTGCCTTTTCTCTTCTGATGTACAAATACTCAGTTGGCCAGCTTTAAGTGACACTTGGAAGAATACTAGTTCTTTAATGAAACAGTCCCATGCACTGGGTTAGCATTATCCACCTAGCATGGCTACATTACACAAATAAACAGTCTGACCGCTCAAACACATGACAACACATCATAATAACTGCCCAAATGCAGTGAAGTCTCAGACGTCCACTTAAGAAATTAAAGTGTGTACAAACAGGACTTCAGTAGGATCAGGATGTAGCCCTGACTTCATATCACATAAACCCATGGCAAACATTTTGATGAATATGATGATGGAAAAACCCTGCTTTAGCACCCTTTATGTGTTTTTTGTTTTGTCCCCCCCCCCAAACACTCAGTCCTACATCTACATAAATTCCTACATCTATCCTGTTTTATAATAAAAGGGTGACAGTTTCATTTTAACTTGCACATTAGGAAGACCTTACATATTTAAGTCTGGAATGTAACACTGCTTTTACTATAAATGAGCTTCCTATAAGTAAGTATGTATGTTGGTCCTAATGAACCAGCAATCACTTTTAATTTAACAGGTGGTTATGACCATTTTAGAGCTTAATTTATTACTAATTTGGTGTGATTTGATTTGTTTTTCTTTTAGCTGCACAACTGAGAATATTTTGTACGTTTTTTCTGAGTTAATATCGAATGTGTTTTCTCTGTAATCTATTTCTAGTCTCTGTCATTTTGTTGCTAATAAATCAGGGCCTGAGGGATAAAGAAAATGTATGTTTCCGAAAACAAGCTATTCATAAATGTGCACTCATCTCCAACAAGTCATTTGTGATGTCATCTACTTAACCTGCAAAAGCTCACTCCAAGTACTGCAGGCCAAATTTAAGCCCTGATGAATGGTGGTCCTTTAATTGTTGTGAAAATCTAATTAAAGTATAAGTAAACTCTTTTGTTGTGAATTTATGAAGAAAGATTTTTGCTTTCACCACGTGGATGATTACATATACATGCTCTGTTGCACTCTGTTAGTAATACAGTACGTGAAATATGTATAGAAGTTGTGAATCTGTAACATATTGTGATATAATAAGTAATAATACACACAGAAAAAAGCTACTTTTAAAAAAAATATTCGGGAAACAGTGTAGCTCACATTGTCGCTTACAATACAGCAACTGTAATTAGCCCCTAACCCTTAATTTGTCTTTGAAGTCAATAAGAAAGAAAATGCAACTTAAAAAAGAGAAACCATTAAACACATCGTCTATGCTGAAGGTTTTCCTGTGGTGCAGTAAGTAAAGGTACAGCTGTTACAGAGCACTGATACAGGAGACTCCTTGCAAAATGGTAAAAAAAAAAAAAAAACCCTCCTTACATGAAGCTTTGTATGGACAATTGGATGATTTTACCTTTCATTTTCTATATTAATGAACAAAATTCAGGGAATTGAAATAAATCAGTAAAAATTCTGCATGGGAAACAAGGTTCCTGTGGTGTACACACATTTTTAATTAATCAAAAACCTTATCCACTCCATACTCATCCTTTCCTTTTCCCAATCTTTGCAATCTATCATACACATCACACTTTATTAGATTTCATTCAGATTATTTGCTATAAAAAGCTACTTTTTTTTTTTTTTTAACCTAGCCCAGGTTAAAATCCCATTAACTGTTGAGTTTGCTGCTCTTCCCCCTTGAGCTTGGGAGCAGCGTGATTTGTCCTTACGAATCTGTTAGCACTTGTTGCAATTCCAGTTTTTGACACCTATGTGAAATAATAATTCTCTGGAGTTAAATGGGGCTGCGAACACGCTGGCCCACAATGGTGCAACAGTTAGAAAAGGAAGAAGAGTGACTCGTCTGTCAAATGTCAACATGTTTAAAAATACTATGGTTACTCAGAAGAGCTCATTAATACTTCAACAGAATTTAAAATGCATAAAGATTACAATGGGGTGGCACAGTGGCTAAGTGGTTAACACTGTCACCTCACAGCAAGAAGGTCCTGGGTTTGGTCCCCGGGGTCGACACGGGTGCCTTTCTGTGTGGCGTTTGTATGTTCTCCCTGTGTCCGCGTGGGTTTCCTCCGGGTACTCCGGTTTCCTCCCACAGTCCAAAGACATGCACGTTAGGCTAATTAGCTAATTCACACTGTTGGTGTCTCTTTGTGTTGCCCTGCGGTAGATTGGCGACCTACCCAAGGTGTACCCTTCCTCCTGCCCAAAGTCAGCTGGGATTGGCATCAGCTTCCCCCCTATGACCCTGAACAGGATTAAGCGGCAGAAGACGAATAAAGATACCGATGATGCAACGATAACCTTAAAGGGGCAGCTCAGCCCTCCCCGAATCCGGTACATTGTGTTTGTTTACATACAAACAACTGTGTTTTGAAAAGCATGTGACTGCAGCAAAGCCACAAATAAAATTGTAGGTGATTCCTTCCTGAACGTTTTCTTCAAGCACCTGTTATGTGAATGTTCTGAACAAAATACGCCTGATATCTTTCCTCCGTGACTGTCCGTGGCTTTTTCTGGTCCATTATGATGAAAAAAACACGAAAAAAATGCATGGATATCTCAAAAGAATTTAACATATAGATACTTTGACAAAATATCGTTAATTTTGTGTTACTATATTTGACCCATGGTCTAGGATGTTGCCGCATTGTTGTAGATCGTATTTCAAACGTGACACAGTGGCATATCGATGGTATTGAAAAGGGTGTCGCACTACTCAGTGAAGAGGCTTCTGGGAAGGATGAGTCTACCCCCTTAATGGAATAAGTATAGATTCAAAAGAACCAAAAACAAGAAGATAATTTGCCATGACATCCTCAACCTCTACACCTTAAATAATGGCAGTATGTGACATTTGGCTGAATTATCACAGGGTGTCAGTTACAATGAGCAAAGATCATCCGAGTGATCTGGTTGGATGATTTAGAGCTGAAAATGGCATCAAATGGCTCCCCAGTCTCCACTTTCAATCATGGGGCTCTTCATATTTTTGACACTTGCCCTTATGAACATCTGTGAATCCTGATAGACTAAATGACCTTCTGTCATCTGTCATAAATCATCTGTTATGTCTGTGGTTTCAGCCAAAGACTCTGGATTAATAGGACCATATGACATTTCCAAAATGGATGTCTTTATACAGTACTTCTAATTTTACCACAAGATGGCATCAAAAGTCCACATCAGCAATCAGATGTACCTGATCTCTTTTCAGTGCTTTTCAGTTATGTAGAATGTTTTTGTCTTACTGAAGATTTATATCCGACCATTTATTACAGTTTCAGCCCTATTAGGTGTATGTATCTATTACTTATGGAAATATTATTATCAAAGCTTTTATGATAAGGTATCATCATAGTGAACATGTAGTTTGTTGAGGAAAAAAAAAACACTTCAGGCCATGCTGTTACTGCCTCGCTAGAAGTATGATTACTCTTATTCCACAGTAATTTGCCAACAATTACAAGTTTTTTATTATTTATTTAGTTTTTCTTTTGTACATCATACGTTTTATCCATTTATAGTTATATTTAATCATCAGGGTTCTGTGGAACAAGGTACTGTTATCACTTAAATGTTATAGCAACTATAAACAGTTTTATGCTCGATTTGTGTTGATGTTCATAAATGAACAATCAAAAGCACATTTCTGGCTTACCAAGAAACCACTAACCGGAATGTTTACCTTTCCCATGACGCAAACTTAAAATAACTGCTGACATCTAAAACCCCTTTAGAAAAAGCTGCACAATGTCAACGATTAGACTTTTTTTTTGTTAAATAAGATCCCACAGTTACTATGTAAACAGTAACATATTTAAATGCATTAATATATAATATGATGTTTTGCCTTGAAGCTAGAACTACTGTCAGCGCTGCTGTTAGAGAAGATAAAGCAACACAATCGGATCAATCAGATTTGAGAATTCAGCAGCACTGTGACGTTTGAGTTTATATTGTGGTAGCTTTAGAGTTGAAGGAATAGTTTAGTCAGGATGAAAATACACTACCGGTCAAAAGTTTTAGAACACCCCACTTTTTCCAGTTTTTTATTGAAAACTATGCGGGCAGGGGGTAGCTCAGGGGGTTAAGACATTGGACTACTGATCGGAAGGTCAGGAGTTCAAATCCAAAAGCACCGCCAAGCTACCACTGCTGGGCCCTTGAGCAAGGCCCTTAACCTGCAGCTGCTCAGTTGTATGAATGGGATAAATGTAAGTCGCTCTGGATAAGAGCGTCTGCCAAATGACTGCAATGTAATGCGGTTTACAATCAAGTCATAGTAAGTGATGAAGAAAAGTTGGAACACTTGTAGGAATTAGTAGCACCAGCTTTCAAGGCTTGATTAAGCTCCATTGCTGCAGAACAGCTTTAAATTGTTAACCCATTTTGTGTTCCCTGAAAAAGGCCTTTTTATTCTTTTAATTCTGTAATGTACATTATTTTTCAGTTTTGGGTAACCTTACCTTTTTTTTTTTAACCTCTGGCAGTTCACCACTTACCTTTATACCATTTCAAACTATTCACTGGACTTGAATGACTTGAATTGCAAGAAATAACTGGAAAAATTGGGGTGTTGTAAAATTTTTGACCGGTAGTGTACATCCAATTTTCCCTGTCCGCCAAGCATAACTGATGAGCTAAGACAGGTTCATATTCCTTATGATCCTTAACCTTTGACTGTTCAGCTTTGTACTTGGATTGGATTCTTCCAAATCTGTGAGCCATTTTGGATGAAAGTGTTTACACTGTGTTCACGTCTGATTGTTTTACACCAATTGTATTTAAACAAGTCCTGACAAGATTCCAAGCTAACACATGATATTTCTGTCTTTCATGATAGTCACTGTGTCAGATTAAGCAATCAGAGTCCCATCAATTCTTGCCATGTCTTGGTCAGGAGACTGGCAACACTGGAAATAAGTTTGACCCCGACCAATCATTGTTCACGTCCATGTGTGTCATTGGGGAGGAGGGTCAAGAAATTGTCAGTCGTGAATAAGAAGAAGGAACGTCAAGCAACACATCGTAGGAGTTGTCAAATTAGGCAAGAAAGAAGACAAGCAAATTCAGAATCGCTAGACTTTTTGTCAGGGTGTTGCCGGGTAACACAGATGTCCATTATGTCACACTACAAGGCCTGTTCATCTTCTCTGATGTTCTTATTCATGCCGATACTGGAATTATGTTGGCCTCAACAAAACTGTGTAAAATTGGGCTGACTTTATGTAGTCTAATGCTGGTTTTAAGCAGGGTCAGCACAACAGGGGGTATATAAGGCGATATAAGGATATAAGGAATAAATATACATTTAAAGGATATAAGGGGTTAAAATAAAAAAAATTTTGAAGGCAATTTGTAAAATACATGTCAATGTGTATTTGATTAAAATTTAAACATTAATATAATTTAAATATAATGAAACCATGAATGTCATTGGACGGACTTGCCCTGTATCTTCCAGGAGCAATAACTTTTCATGATCTGACCATGATAATTATCTGCTTTAGCAGCTGTTGGATAACAAAATATCAAGAAGGTTCCCTGTTTAAGCTCCGGGTCGACTGGGCTGTGTGACGTCGGCATGTTCTCCCTGTGCCTGTGTGGGTTTCTTCCGGGTGCTCCGGTTTCCTCCCACCGTCCAAAGACATGCAGACTAGGTCGGCTGGCTACTCTAAATTGCCCCACAGGTGTGATTGAGAGTTTGACTGGCTGCTGTGTTAGACCTACGAGAGATTGCTGATCTGTCCAGGGTGTAACCTGTCACGCACCTGAAGTCAGCAGGGATTGACTCCAGCTTCGCCGCAATGGATAAGTGTTATAGCTAATGGATGGATGGATATATTGTATCCAGCTGGAAATGATCCTGATGATCAATAAGCATGAAATGAAGTCTAAGGAGCTAAAAGGCATAAAAGTATAATGTAATAAATTTGTGCATTATGAAGAAACAATTAAACGCCCTTTCTAAAGTTGGTTTGCTGAATAAAGACAAAAGGCAGCATGTGTTGATCATAGAAAATATCGTTTTTACTAGAGAAGGTTACAAAAATCACTTTACAGGATTCATAAAACTTTTCAAATCAAATGGACTATGAAACATCTAGGACTACAATCCCATCAACGTACAATGGCTAGTTATTTTTAGGGGACGACAAGGGAGAAGAGGGAAAACACCGCCTATCATAATTCATCAGAACAGTGGACTACACATCACCTACAGAGTGAAAGCAAAAAAGAGGACTATCATCTTTCCGTCATGCAATAACGAGGGAACGATAAAACATCCAGGCACACATCTTTTTATACAAAACAAAAATGTACTTGTGGGCACATCCCTGCAGTTACATCCCCTTTAAACAGAACAGAACATAGAGCAAGAAACTTTAATATTCAGCACTGTATGAGTGGACAACACTAACATGCTTTCAAAAAAGATGTCTGAAAGAAGAGTCGTGTTGTGAGAGAGAAAATTGAAACCAGCGATAAAAAGATTTACACTACTATATATATAAACGCTGTGAAAGCAAGGCTCAATTATAAAAGACCATAAAATCATGGAAAATTCTGTACTTGTACATGGCAGTTTTTTGGGATGACGTTTATAGGCGCATAATAAAAGGAATCACTGATCGAATCACAAAACTTGGTAAATATCGAGCCATGAACAGTTCCACAAGAAGAGAGCAAAAAACCACCGAAAGCATATTTATAAAAGCGAAATATTCTCGTGGGAAACGGCAGGAGGTCCAGCAAGTGAAATTCTTTTTTGTTTTGCTTTTTTTTTTTTTTCCACTATCACTATGAGACATTTTACACAATGTTGGTGTCACTCTGTACCAGAAATGCCACATGATGTCAGATGATTTTAATATTTAATCATTTCTGTGGTGGTCATTCTGAGGAATGTGATCTTCGATGATCTCTGGGTGAACATTTAGAGCTGTGGAGAACGTGAGGGAAAAAAGCAACCACCTGGAGTTCTTCTTATATTTTATTTTCACATGCAGTGTTTTATTGAATCTGTTTGATCATTGTAGTGTTTCTTTTTCCTGTTGATCTTATTTTTTAATTTCAATTTAATTTTATTTTACCGACTTTAATAATAAGATTTTCCTCTAATTGCTGATTTAAAACATGTTTATTGACTATTTTTTTTTTAAATATTCAGATTTCAATCTGTTCACTTCCCTCATTGTTAATCTTATGTTAAATGTAATATTCATAAGTCGTTATGATTCCGATATTTAAACCCAATTGTCTGCACTTTAGAATAGTTTTCAACATAATTGTTGCTGCTTTTGTTTATTACTAATAATTAATACTTACATTACAAATAAAAAAGAATTCAATTTTTCCAGGAATCACACTACTCCCTTGAAAGTGAGAAAGTCTTGAAGAGTGAATAAGTATGAGTATTTCATTTCAGAATAGTGCAACATATCAAGCATAGATAGAAAAACGCTAAATGCCTCATGCCAAGTGCTGATCTAGACATAGATGTGTTACCGTTTTTTTATCTTTTCAAGTTTAGTTCATTGATTTGACTTGGGATTTGGGCATCATGTAATGTTTTTTTTGGGTTTTTTTGTTTTGTTTTTTTTTGTTTTGTTTTGTTTTGTTTTGAAAATGTTGATATGTTGTACAATTCGGATAAAGAGGCTGTGTAAAACGGTGGTTTGTGTTTCGTGAAGATTAATAAATAAAATTGTAAAAGGTACTGTTGTCATTTGTACCAGTAATCAGATTTCCATAACATTACTGTGTCTAAGAAAATGCAACTTTTTCTATCATATACAAGACATCAATATTGATATAGACCAAAAAAGACATATATTTAGAGGCCAGATCAAGGTGGAAAATATCTGATTAGTCCAACCAAACTAACATTCTGAACAGTCAGTGTTCAGTATCAGAGGTTTATGAAAACTGTTATTTATAAAGAATATCATATAGCTTCATTATTGTTCAGCATGATGTAACGTATTTCCAATTTACTTGAATTTAAAACATCACAGATATTTCTGTCATCAATTAAAATAAACTACACGAAATCTTGATTTATAATTATTATTAGGTCATTATAACTGTCCATTTTAATACCTGGGGTGATTTTTCTATTTACCTGTACCACTAGTTTGCTGGCAGTTTTACTTATTTTTATTTACACGGCATGTGAGCAGACCTGGACCTTTCAACAACCTTTTCCACTACGTCTAGTAGCAATAGCTAACGCCGCATCTACCCTTTTTATATCCATGGTATCAAGTACCAGTATAAAAAAGAAAACGAAAAAGAAAAATGAACAAATTGTTAATAATAAAAAAAGCTATTTAGGAAACCATTAACCAAGAGCGAGAGAGAAAGAGATCAGAGAAGTTTCATATTAAACCAGGCATACGTTATTAAGTATTAAAAAAACAACAACATTCATACATGTTCACTCAGTTCCTGCAAAATGTCTGTAGCATGTTAGTGCAGACAGTAAGTGCTGTGAGGTTGTGTGTTACATCAACAGTGGCACCAGTCATAACTTGGAATTTTGACTTTCAGTTTTAGCCATTAGCCTAGTCATTAACAAAAAGCAAATTACTAATTACAATTCTGAATATCATGCATGCATTTCCATACCATCATACCAGCACAGAGTAAGACACGTCTTTTGACTGTCGTGGAAAACCAATAACTGATGCCGCATCATGGTCATGACTACTCTATAACACACTGTTGATGTAGCACAGTACTAGGCCATGTTAGTTAGCTTTGTGTTGACTGTGTGTGTGTGTGTGTGTTTAGTTGTGGAATCAAGTTGATGTCTGCCTCGTTTACGAGTACGAGTTGAGGCCTTCCTTGGAGCGCGACTGCACGTCCTGCAGCTCGCCATCGTCCTTGGTCTTGATGTCTTGGTAGGCGTGAGTCTGCTGGCACGCGCCTTTCAGATAAGCCCAGTTTGCCGACAAGATCATCAAGTAGTGCACCTGCAAAAAAGAGGAACGAGGACAAGGAAGAAAAGGAGGACAAGAAAGGGAGGAAGAGAAAGGAAAGGGGGAGTGGAGTATTAGCAGTGAGTTGGTTAGTCAGCTAAAGCTAGCTATAAGAGTTAGGCAACAATTCGGTTAGCATCTATAGGACAATTGTAATGACGAAAGACCCTTAATTAAATGTATACAAACTTTTCGGTGATGTAAGTGTGCAGTAACATGAAGCATGGCTATGATGTTAAATTAGGATGAGATGTATGTTAGTGAACAGGTCCAAGCTAAGCTATGCTGCTACTTAGTGCTAAACCAGCTAACAATTTTAGGTTAGCAGAACATTTTCTGGACTGTTCTAGGAACTTTTGGTTCACTGAGAACATTTTATATAAATTTTGCACACGGAAACATTTTATAGTAGAGATATTTACACTGGCATATCAATAATGTTAGCTTTTTTTTGTCTAATTGGAATCACTGGGTGAGCAATGTTCTAATAACAATGTGAAGCAAACTAGTATTACAGCAGATGTTTTTAGAACATTGCAAGATTACTATTTCTGGAATATTACAGTCTAACCTACTTAGAACCTGGGGAATACGTACTGAATGCTGTAATAACGTTCTCTGTTAGCTAGCTGCAGTCACCTACACCTAAAACTGTTTCACTAAATAAAAAGACACAGTTCTGTTTGTTCTGCATATTAAATGTTTATTTCCAATTAACACTTATAAAAGAGCCTCTACTGGTCTTAAAGCAATTTTCTATCAATTCTCAACCTGACAGTGAATGAAAAGTCCAAATATGGCCAAAAGTCAGTAAAATCCACAAGAAACATTACATAGCACAAAGCCTAAAAACTCTCAGGATCTGTAAAAGTACAATTCATGCCCTTCACAGGTACAATTGATGAGAAGTAAATGTCAAAGTTGAATTGGGACCAAACATTGCACCAAATGTTTCTACTGACCTTTCAACCACTGAACTAATCCACTAAATAAACTCCCTTGAACTACCTTGGCTCCCTTGAACTACCTTGGCTTTGACTGCTGGTGCCTCAGGGCATTTACGGTACAAAGTATTAGAAAGAACGAGTCCTTTAATACTGATCCTGGGCCTGAGACTACTTACTCATTAGATTCTACAGCACACAAGTATTGGTGATGTTTCTAGTGGACTTGGGTTAATGCTAGCATGACAGGTCTTATGGCCATCACTGGTTTCAAGACCAACTTGTCGTTGACGTGGATGAATTCAGTGAACATTCTCTAGAAACAAAACCAAAATCTTGTGATTACAACAAAACACAATTTACTGCACTACATGTTTGTGATGATCAATGTAATCCTCAGTAAGCTACAGAATGGTCCATGGTGTCAGTAGTACACTTTCTTTGATCTATCTCCCTTTCTACATCCCTCAACCCTCTTCTACCTCTCCTTTTTGTCAAAACATTGCCTACACTTTGTGCTTGCCCTCTGAAAAGTGCAAGTTTTAGAACTTAGTGGTGTGGCTGTGGTCGTGGCTCTTAAACTTCAGCACGGCATAGTTATACGTGGTGGCCATCATGTAGATGAGCTAGGAGGAAGAGAGCAGAGGAGAAGACAGCAAGTGGGTGATGTGGACCTTAATCCGGTATAAATGGGAGTCACATTTGCACAAGCACACTAAGTATTAGATAATACTTCATTAACCTTCATGTTATGTTTGGCTCACATTGACTGAGAATGAAATAAAAGCGTTAAGTCAGAGTATCTGTAGGAGAGGGTGGGAGGAGTAAGAGTATTTTTTAGGCATATGTGGGAATGGTCAGAGTATCTGCATGTGTGGGTGGGAATATCTGTAGGAGTAGGTGGGAGTGGTAAGAGTGCTTGGAGTATCGGTGGGAGTGGGTCAGAGTGGTGAGAGTAACTGTAGGAGTTGGTGTGAATAATCAAAGAATCTGTAGGAGTGGGTAGGAGTAGTCAGGGTATCTGTAGGAAGAGGTGGAAGTGGTTGGAATATCTGTAGAAGTGGGGGAGCATGGTCAGAGTGTATGTATGAGTGGGTAAAAGTTGTCAGAGTATCTGTAGGAGTGGGTGGCAGTATCTGTGGGAGTATCTATTGGAGTATCTGTGGAATTGGAGGGAGTATCACTGGAAGTATCTGTGGCAGTAGGTGGGAGTGGAGGGAGTATCTGTGGGATAGGGAAGGAGTATCTGTAGAAGTGGGTGGGAGTAGTGGGTGTGGTCAGAGTATCTGTGGTAGTGGGAGAGCACACACCTTGCTCTATGGGGGTGTTCACAAAACCTGTCATTTTGAATGGTAAAGCCCTAAAAATATAACTAACCACCATGGGTAAGTGGCCAACAAAACATGAGGGTTTAGATGTCCATATCTACAATGAACATAAACATGAATCACCATGAGAACAGTCTTAGCTTGTTTCTCCAAAGGCCCAAGTCCCTCAGGTAGTGCATAAATCACAGTAATGTTATGGCAAGATGTAAATGCATGTCATTTGTTGAACATGTGGGGAAAAAATAATATGGTTTGAAATACGGTTTTTAATCTTACCAGTGCAATCACAGTGGCGCCAGCTCCGGCACACGCAACAATGTACAGATGATAGGACAAATAGAACTGTAATGGAAGGAAGGGAACTCTATCACAGTAAACAATTCAATCACAGAATTTGTTGCTTCACAGAATAATTTATTATTTTTAAAACATTTGTTTAACTTATTTTCTGTAATGTTTCAGATATGGTACCTCTCACACAAACATTTGGAATAATAATGGGTTGATCTTTACCTCACTGGTGTTGCAAATGTCAGCCAAGGTTTGCCCGCATGCTTTCCCAGGATCTGCATTCCAGGGAATGACTCCTGATGATACAACAAAACACCATATGTTAGGTTAGGTGAAATGCAACTCCCAGCCCTGTCTGGCTGGAAAACATACTTCAGTACTGCACTGGGATCACACATATCATGATTTATAGGTCAACAGGAGAGCAACAATGTGTTATGTGTATGTGTTAATAAGCTCCATATGACTGAACTGAGTTACATTTACACAATCTGTTTGTACATACAGCATGATTCGATCATATATTTTCAAAGCTCCAAAGACAGTTAAACCTCACATGATCACCCAAATGGGAACTCGAATCCTGATCACTGTTATCAGCAACAGCCATGTTACCAATGCACGTTTTAGTCGACGTAATTTAATAGGATAGTTCATTCTACAATCTACTAATGAGAAACTTTTAAACTATGGTTAATTAATTACATGTTTAAATTAAGTTTAGTGTAAGTAAGGAAATCATGTTTTGATGAGAAACTTCGTATTTTTATGTAAACTATATGTAATATTTTTTTCTTAAATCTGACTGACAGCTTACTCGATTTTTTTTTCACTGCAGGTACTTTACAATAAAACATGCATAATACTATTTATCATCACATTTTGAATTCATCAGGGCACATTTATGCCAACTGTCCCTTAGGGAACAGCGATAAACCCATATTGTACCTGCATTTTCTCTATCTAACAGGCACCATGCCAAGGTCTTTATTGCATGATCGATGCAAATTAGATTGTACAAAGCACTAAGGCTGTATTCTGTTTCAGTCACTTATTACTCACCGTACTGCCTCACATCCACACAGATGTTGTCAATAGAGGTGAGGTTGGCGATGGGAGACTTCATGGCGGCGCATGTGGTCCACATGTTGTAGAAGAGAAACACTGGAACAGCTGAGAAACCGAAGATGCCCAGCCAAGCCAAGCCCAAGATGTAAGTCAGGAACACAAACTGTAGGAAGATGAGAAAAACTGTGCATTTGTAATTCTAATACATATTGTACAACAAGAACATATATTTATGTGAGCATACTATGGTTGTAACCAATGACGCTTTGTGTACGTGTACAAAAATGTCAAGAACAGCAAAATATCCTTAAAAAAATGTAAAAATCTTTAAGTTGCCAGTACATCATCATTTGACATACATAGTTTGTCCAATGTTCACTGGTTTTGAGCAGCTGAGGCAGATACACATGGTTCATGACAATTTTTGTATTGCAATCCTTTGTTATAACATGAACTAGGTCATTTTGACATAACCAGTACACAGGGGTTAATGCTCAATCACGCAATAATATGGTGACCTAGTTAAGCCTTATCCATGTGGATTAGAGCTACTGCACATGCAAACTCAAGACACATAGACATACACAGACACAGAGACACACACACACACACACACACACACACACACACACACACACACACACACACGTAAAATGCTTTAAATATCGATGTTTGACTATTAGACTCAGTAGAATTAGACTATATGGCACTATACTGTACTGTATCAGTCCTCCAGGATTGGCCCTGGCCTGCATGTGCACAAAATGTAGGGTGTGTGTGTGTGTGTGTGTAGGTGTGTGTGCTCGACTCTCACCATGGCACTGATGCAGCGGCCACACACAGTGGTCTTGAACTCGCTGTGCATCTCTTTGACCGCACTGGTGGTGTAAAAGCCCTCAGCCAGCAGGATGATGCCGTACAGGAAGAAGAAAGAGGCAATGCCATAGATAATGTACTGCAAAATCTGAACACTGTACAGGAAACACAGAAAAAGAAAATATGCCTTTACATTATTGGTAATGTGGCGATGAAACAGATTTGTCCTGAGTTTTCTATACTATTACTATTATGTTGTTCTACGTTATTATCCGTAGCGCTACATATGTGGATGCACCAAAACACTATTTTACTCTATTTTAGTTGACTTTAATTCATAACTTACTATTCAACAAAGCCTTCATAAACACCAAGTCAGTGTATTAGTGCAGCTTGTTGAGAAATCCCAGTATGAAATTAAAGCACATCTTGTTCACACACCATTTGTTCATTAAAAAAAACACTGACACACTATATTATTCATTCAAATATTACCACTAATGTGCTCCTAACATGTTAATTATTGTATCCTAATGGATCATAACTGCATTAGATTCAAAGATTACTATGATTTATGTTTTACTGTAACTTAGGGTTGGGCGATATATACACAGAAAATAACTTATCAAACAACAACTGAAAAACTGGGTACAAAAGGAGATTTTAATATACAATCTGTGAACTGCCGAAAACTGAGCTGAAGAGGAGAATCCACAGGAGACAACGCAGGAATCATCCTGCAAGGTTCAGATCAATTCTACGCTGGGGAAAAATCTCAGATTTATTGTTTTGTATTCCTCAAGAAACGCAGTGCTATGTTGGTCGTCCAAAGGAAGGTTTCACAAACTACTAAATGCATGGGAGGCACCCATTGTGACACACACCTTGGTGACAGCCCCCATGAGTTGTTCCTTATGTATCTTCCTATATGCCCCAGAATTAAAAGCACTTTTTTTTGTCCTGAATGATAAAGAAATCTTTATTATGGCCTTAGACGTTTGGAGTCTACTGTAGTCTGAACTCTGTGTCTTTAGCCTGGATCTCAAAAGACAATAATTTGTTAATTCTGTTCTGAAATAAAAAATCAGCACTGGCAGAGATCTAGTGGTTATACACTGATGTTCACAGGCATTTTGGTCACACATATTCAAGGCTGCAACAGATGGCGATACATAATGTTACTTAAAATACATTCCTATTTCCTGTGTCTCTCTATGTCTCCATGTCTCTCCATTCCCCTCCTCCTCCCTTTCTTTGTTTGCCTTACATATTTATGCAAGTCCACAGAAACACCCAGCCACAGCTTGTAAAATGTGAAAATGTAAAACGTTGTACATGTAACTGTAAACAGATCCACAGTTGTCATTTTCTGTCACATTTCTGGTACCATCTGGTAAATATATATATATATATATATATATATATATATAAAACCATCTTAATCTTCATGCACATTTATCCATATCCCTCCAGCCCCACACACACTCACACGTCACCGAGGGTGGCATGGTCAGCTGTGATGCGGGAGAAGTGGTTCTCCAGCATTGTCACGGTGCTTGTCAGTGCCACATGCCCACAGCCGCAGAACAGAGCCACGCCTGAGAAGCACAGGATGGTGGCCACCAGTGAGGCGTACGGCACACCTCCCAGACATTTAATGCAGCAGTCCAAGCAACCTGAAGCAAGATGGAAAGACGAGAAAGTGATTATAATGCAACATTAGATTAGTGAGACACAACAGTAGTCGACATGACCGTACTAAACCACACATTAGCCAAGTTAATGAGTTTCTGGCTCTGAGGCTAATGTGTGGGGATAAACGAGGTCAATTAGTACCATTCATGGTATCAACTGCACACCAAAAGCATCACACACTTCACACATAGCTCTAATGCAGGTCTAAAGGAGCAAAAATGGGGAATAAAATCTGTCTTCTTTGCTTAACGTTGTTAAAATGGAAAACGTGTGCAAATTGGGTTTTTTTCCTCCCCAAATATTTAAACTGTAAAAATGCGAGTTTCCACGAAAGCTGATATTTTACAGTTAGACATCTTTAATTATTGTTTCCTTTATGAGCCAGAGGAACAAAAATATGTCCTTGTCCAATTTGTTATAGTCATTTGGCAGGTGGTGTTATTTAGCTTAACAGCTCAGTATGCAAAAATAAAAAGTACGTGGAAAATATGCACACTGACTTATACTGGTTCCTACAAGTGAGAGAGTGGAAACTCAAAAGAATAGTTTCAACCTGAGGAGGCTTTAGATACCAGTACACAGAAATACAGAGACGCACAACCCTAGATACTGTCTGAAGAAACATGTCTTTATATGCACTGGGATGTTCAGAGTGGAAAGAGAAGCTTTTTTGTTACCGTACTACACTCATGGTTTGGTAGCTGCATTGCTTCAAAGGCAAAAACCAAAGACATATGGTTCAAGATACAGTTTAGGTTATGTGTAACCTAACATAATCGGTTTCTCTAGTTTAGGCATAAAAACTCAGCAAAACGTATTTAAGTCATCGTCATCATGGCACAAAAAAAACATTTGTTATTGTCAGCTCACCATCTACAAAGAACAAAACATGAAGAATAGCTAATGCTAATGAAGAATATTATGAAAATCTTTAGTAAAGTCTTTGAGAGGCTCTGTGGATAGGTTAAGCCATAATGTTACAAAACTAATGTTCTGAAACCTTATATTCTAAAAATTGTAATGGATTGCTTCACAATATTCCAAGATATACAGTATTGTAATGGACCTTATGGATATAATTCACCATAATCAGACTCTAAGGACATATTTCACCATAATCAGACTCTAAGGACATATTTCACCATAATCAGACTCTATGGACATAATACACCATAATCGGTGTTTGGGTGCATGTTCTACATACGCACTTATATTGCATGCCTTTCCATGTTAGTTACATACAGACCCTTTAAGAGGGAGTGCTTTCTGGGTAACTGGAGCTCTGAATTAGGTTTTTTAGGGTTAGTTTTCTTCACAGCAATTTGAAGTTAGCTTGCTGTGTGCGTGTTAAAATTAGTAAATGATGCACACAATGATGTCTGCATTTAACAACAGAAACTGTGTCTCTACTGCCCAGTAATTACTACAGCATTAAAATGAACATGTGTTAAGTATTTCTGCTAACTTTCCTACAGATAAAAACATTGGAGGAATGCTATGCAAAAACAATCAATAAACACTCTGTTACGGTAAGATTTTTTGGCTGGGTCAAAGCAGTCAAATCGCATTAAATTAGATCCTCTCTATCAGTGTGAATTAGTCTTTTTACACCAGCAAAGCAATAATATCAAAATTGGATTACATTTCTTCCCTTTTTAAACTTCTGAACAAGGCTGTGAAATGCATGAGCAAATGGTCTAGTTGAAGACCCACTGGCGTTGCGCTTTAATGGGAAAGGAAACTGCGCCGGAACTGAAGGCACAATGATACAAAATCCAAGCTGAGCACTTTTGTACCAAATTCAACATCAATTTTCCTATGATTTCCAGGGCATGTTTTTTTTTGGAAATAGTACTAAAAGCCAAGATACTCCAGAACATTCAGTTTTCTATTTTCAGTCTTCTATACTTCCTCTTCAAAGGGAAAGCTGGCAATTTAAAGACGGTGTCCCATACCACATATTAGAATACTGAATAAAATAGTACACAGTTTATGGTTACAGGTAACCTACAACCGTGTACATATTATTTTGCCATACATTTTGCTGTGCTGATATGCAGTTTGGGACAGGTTCATATTCATATCTGCAGGTCCTATACCAGCTCAGTGTGCTCCTCTGGTGCTTAAACAGAACATGTAACCGATAGAGATTTGCTCATTCTGGCAGACAATAATGCATTTACGCATTTCCCATCAGGAACACATTAAATTTATTTATTTTTTTGTCAAATGAGGGATTTGGGATTTTGCCTATGATCTGAAGCCCTCTATGTAGTTTTGTAGTCAGATTTGTTATGAGCATTTGATAAATTTGCTGCCTATGACTGTGGGAAGAAACCGTTGAAGCAGTTGAAGCAACTGTTTAAATTCACTGTTGAGTTAAAATCACTTACACTTCATACATACAAAGACCCATCATGTTTCTTGTGTCACAACTTAGTAACGCTGCAAGAAGATATGCAAAAAAAAATTAACCTTCAAAATTGTTTCACGGCACAGAAGAAATCTCACACATTCTGCAAACTGCAGTCAATTTCCTTTCATTTTACAGAGCAGTGATACAGAGGTCAATCTTTCGCATGACAAATAAACCAAGCAAATCCAGGACAAAACGCAGAGGCCTTGAAAGCCCTGAGTCCTTTGACCCACTCGTCTATTTAGTGATGCAAATTTATTTCCAAGCCATATAGTCACTCTGAATATACACAACCATCTGTCCCACAGTGCTGCCCTTTAATGCATCCTATAGCACAGGAGCCATAAAAGTATGACACATTAACCTGTGATCAACGCTATCACTGGATTTATCATCGGAGGATTTATATGTGTACATTGTAATGATTTCATTTAATAAAATTACATGCCATAAAAGCACAAAATGGAGGAGAGCATTTTAGGAAAACTGATGGATGTGAGATTTGGGTGAGATTCAGGAATGGGAATATGGACAAAATGGAGACACAAGATGGAGAGGGGAGATAACGTTCTATGATTATTTAAATCTTATATAATAGCTGTTTAAAATAGCTGTGCTAAACACACACACACACACACACACACACACACACACACACACAGGCATACACAGAGATTGAGAATAAAAGAGGGTGTTACAATCACATGCTCTTGCACATTCCACTTTAGTGTTTCCATGGAAACCCTTTTCCATCGGCATCCTGAACACTTTCCAATCACAGTGAAGCGAGCAGCGTGTGGAAACGGGCGCTTCCTCTTTGTCGGAAAGATGCAAAACCAAAACCTTTAATGTGCTGTCACGCAAAGAAAAAACGTTGAGAAAATTCTGTTTAGAAAAGGTCACTGTGTTTGCATCAAGCCCTATATTTCACAATATCTTTTGCACAATCTTAATTTATCACTCTGGAATATCTGTACAGAGACTATGCTCTCTTTATGCTCTTACAGTCTCATACGCGGCTACATATGAATGAAATCTGCAGTCAGTTTACTCAGCTCTGCACAGTTAAGCCATTATATTTATCCTGATGCTAGTGCTTCTGTGCAGTTAGTGTGTATGCCCATTTTCTGTTACCCATTTTCTCCTGTATACTTATTGTCCTCTGCAGCACTTACTGTTTTACTGAAAAACTACCATTTTGTACGCTGACACAGTCTTTCATTTGTATGGCTATTGGCACTTTATGTGATCGGTTGAACAGACCCCCCCGTTCTGTCTTGTATGTTGTACTGCAGTGTTATATATGCACTATTAAAGGTGTAGTGTGATTTTGGTGAATTAGTTTATGTTTGGAAAAACAAAATCCAAACTAATGACAAAGACAATATGATAATTAGCTAAAGTCTATGACCGAATATGAAAAGAAATTTCCTCAGGGAATAGAATTACGATAAACATGTCAGAAACGGATTTAATTTGTTTATTCACTTTGCGAGTACAGAACAGGAATTCATTATAAGCATAAATATGTCAATGCAGTGTTTATGTCACGGGTGTTGAGAGTCTTCATCAATTCTGCGTTAATCAAATCAGCCTTTTATTTAGCTAACGCTAAGAAGAATGGCAATGTGCATTTGCAAAACATTCTGGTATTTCATTTAAAAGACAATTAAAACCTAGAGAACTAATGTATTTGCTATTCAACTGAGGAATATTGCTGTAGCTGTTTTTTTTTTTTTTTTTTTTTTTTAGCAACTAAGCCTAAATCACAGAAATAGCACTAAAACTATTGTGTATTTTTGACAATAGACTAAGGCTAAATCTGAACTAGCTGTCTGGTTGGTGCAAGAGGAGATCTGGTTGGTGCAAGATTTCTTTATTGATATGACTGACAGACAAATAGGAACTCCTCCTCAACTTGTTTGGTTGAATTTTGGTGGACCAATGTGATGGAAATGAGCTTTGCCCTGTTGGGTATTATGGCAAAGATGGAAACAAAAAATGTAGAGGGGAGATCATATCTGTGATCATTTATATCTTATATAATAGCTGTTAAAAATAGGTTAGCGCAGAGGCTTTTACAGCCTCATATGCAGTCACATATGAAAGAAATTTGCAGTCAGTCTGCTCGGCTCTGCAGAGATAAGCCCTCAGAGTTTACGGCTCCTCGACCATCACAGAGATATCTGAGCAGATAGTGCAATTGACAGCTGACGTACTAACTACAGACCCAGCCTTTAAGCTATTAAAACCTTTCTAAATGGATCCCAAGATAGATGTAAGAGTAACTATACAATTCATAACCATTAATGACTGTAAAATGTCCTGCTTTAAAGCTTTAATGCTCTAGAAACAGCAGAAAATATAATAGGGTACAACAGAGCTACCATTTTGCACTGATCAGGCTCCGGTCTTGGAACGAGGAACGTTACATAATTGGTTTATCCAATTAATAGTCATGGCGTAATGAGGCACACTGAGATATGGTGGCCACACTAGCTGCCCCAACACAGAGTCAAACTCCACAGGTCTGAGAACAACTTTGGCCTTTCTTAGAAATAGCTAAAGGTGATTTGGGTCCAACATTCAATGCAATGTCCAACACTGAACATCAATTTTTTTTTTATGGACACAATTAATCAGACTCTACAGGTCCATTGAATTGTGTCAGACAACACAGTTTTACTATCTGCAAACACTTAGACGTTTTGGTATAGTAACATTGGTTATTTATTTTATATTGGTTACTAATTTTATAGCAAAAGATGATTATGAGGCTAACATTTCATAAATCCTGTGACTATGCTGGAACGACATCAGATGCATTGGGTCATCCCATTTCAGATTTAAGGTCCATTATGTAATTTTTGAATTTGAAAATGTTTGTAATTTCTGGTGAAGTTCTCATCAACGTCTGGCTGCTGGCAATGAAATAACTGCTTGGTTAAAAATCTCTGGTTTCTGTGGCACCCCAGGTTCTATAAGCAACAAAGATTTATGTGGATCACTAACGTCCAACTAATCAGGACAAGTAGACGATTATACTTTCTACTTTCAGGTGTTCTAGCCCAAGCTTTGGGGTGGTCACTGAAGGAGAGGGCTGTATTTGTTGGAATTTAATATTTCAAAAGACCTAGTGTCCATCCAAATCACAGACTACACCTTTAATGCATAATAATGCATCACTGACTAAACCTTTAAATAATAAAAAGAACCTCCAATGTGTCAACCAATGAACAAACTCACATTTTGTTATCACATTATGCCTGCTTAACTATACATTAAACACCTTTGCGCTCTTACTATAAATCACTTCTGATTGATAAACTGTCAAATAAACTAAAACATATCGATATGGCATGTGATACACCAGAAAACTGACTGTATTGCCTGTCCTTTAACTTTTGCAGTAGTTGCAGTGGTTGCTTATGGAAATGTTTAAGCTCTTTTTCATCTCTCTCATCTGCAAAAAAGTTAGAAAGTGCATTAGACAGAGCTGCTTCCTGGTGTATAGGAAATCAATGGCCTACTCATTACAGCACATTTTATGGGCCACTGAGTCTCTATATCATCTCTTTAATAAAACGAACATCATTATTTATTCTACATAATCTCTCTCATATTTACATCCTGCCATGCATTTATCTTCTCACTCAATAGAAAATTTACAACCCTGTAACTCAGTTACACATCTCTGATTTTTCCTGCCTCCTGCTGCAAACATGTGGGATGTAAATTGGTGGTACCTGAGGGCTCAGTGCTGGGAAACTAACGATGTAGTCCATACTAAAACAGCAGGCACACTAGCCTCTAAAATGTTATTGCTTCTTCTGATGTACCTAAGATTAACACCACCAATAAAGCAAATGTAACATAGGAACATTCTCCAAAGGCAAGGCGGCGAATAAAATGGACTACGGCAGCTTATGAAGGACAGACTCCCTGCCTGGTTAAAGCCAAAATGGAAAGACTTGATTAGAGCAAATGTCTGAGACGGAACTGTTCCTGGTTAAGAGATCAGTTAAGCTTTCATCTCCGTCATTTTATTTAGCATTTAGCTCCAGCCTACGTTGAGTGAGTCAGGTCAGGTCAGGCCGCACCAGCTAACATTACTGCAATATTAGCAAGCGGATGCGCGGTCAGATATGAAAGTTGCAATCTGACTGGCTCAGTCCTTCCTCACTTGCAGGCATATGCACTTTTGAATGTGATTTTTTTTATGGAAAAACAAAGATATACAAAACAAGATATGTGACCTGACCCAGCAAAAGGAGTCACAGCGACCCTTCTGGGGACGTTTGTCTGGTACTCACAAGGAAAACTGTTATAACTCTTTGAAGTTAGGGTTAGTGTTAGGTGTAAGCACTGCATGAATTGCAACGCTAATAATTATGTTAACACAATGTCTTCACAAGGATTGTAAAACAAATGTGTGCGTGATAACAAAACAAAAAAAGACGTCACTGTGATTCGTTTTGCTGGTCACATGTAGTCTGACAAAATTTCACACAATCCCCAAATTGAAGGCTATTACGAGCTGTGTGTGAAGCATTTAGCGTTCTGTAAACAAGATAATCTGGAAGGCTGTGGGAAAGTCAGTTAAAATGTCTTCCTTTGACCATGTTTATTGACAAAGTGTACCTAGAATATTACTGCAACATAGTAGTGTTACAGGGTTTATTCTACAGGATAAAACTCTGGTGCGTTTGCATCCGATAACTAGATATTCGTTAGGGACGCCACCATAAATTCTCTATCAAAAAAGCTGAAAAGTGGGTGTTTCGGGTTTTGGGCTGAAAAAGAAAAAGGGCCAAAAATGTATTACCTTTTGCTAGTTTTGTTACAACACATTGTTTTGGCGCCTGTTATACAGATTACTGAACATTCTAATAACATTATTATGTCCAAACCGAGACCAATTCCAGTCTTCTGGTCTAATGAAATCGTCCCAAAATTTAAAAAAAAAAAAAAAAATCATTTGCATGGAAAAATCATGCAGTATCCAAAACAAGGTCTGGCAACAATCTGAAAACAATACAAAAGACTTCCTCTCTACACAGCTGAACACTCGGCTCAGTGTGCGTCTTCTGCGGCTTTCTGAAGGCTTTCAGCATGTTCTGCTGTTTATCTCTGAAGTTCCCCATAAAGCTGAAAAATCTGTCCCCTTGGAGAGCAGTACAGTAGAGTCAATGCCAGACAGTTCGGACCAAGAGTTCCAAGAGGGAAATGAAAAAGAAAGCATGTGAGGGAAACATGCAAACGAACAGCGAGAGAGAGAGAGAGAGAGAGAGAGAGAGAGAGAGAGAGAGAGAGAGAGAGCCAGAGAGTGAGAGAGAGCGAGAGAGGGAGAGCGAGCAAAAGGCATTTTTCGGCCCAGGGGCCGGTGAAAAGCGGTTGTCATGGAAGCATGTTACCCATGACCCAGTTGAGTGCAGTTGACTGTCTCAGCGTTGCCACAGTTTCCACACACTTCCCACACACATGTACCCCCAGGGTGTGTGTGAGAGATGGAGAGTGTCAGTGTGAGAGAGAGATGGAAACAGCACAAGAGAGAGAAAGAGCGAGGCAAAATGTCCATGTCTGTGAACTTAACTTTAACAGTGGATATAGTAATAAACAATAGAGGGTAACATGTCATTTGGTGGGTCGAATACGGGAATCAGAATCAGGAAGCTAGCATACTTATATTCTTTGCTTTCTTATCCCATAATCATGTTCATCATTACTGTCAATAAAATGTAAACCATCCTCAGAGCAGTTTGCAGACAAATCATGTATCCATAACCATTTATATCAAACCAAAAACAACAGCACTGCCGGTGGTATGAAGTACCAAGTTACAATAAAATTAGTAACTGCTACTTAGAAATGGAAGCCATTATAAGGTTTATACCAATACAATTATACAAACTGCCCTAATGACTGACAGTCGTGATAAGTCAAAAAACATGACCAGGCACTGTAACGAGGCCTAATGCAAGATGCTCCTTTTGTTTCTCAGCCCCTGAACCCAATAACACCCCCCACCACACACACACACACACACACACGCACACACACACACACACCAGATATTTTGTGAACAGGTCCGCAAATGTCTTCTTTCAGCAGAAGTGCATCTCTGTGCTGCTCTACTACTGTGAACGCAGGGTACACACTGCCAAATTGTGATATAGTCATATAGCCAATCATGACCAGGAGTCCAAGGGAGTCTTAGTGCAGTCTGGGGAGAAAGTATGGCATTCCTTAGAGTGGCTCTGCAAATTCTAGGTGTCTTTTAGCTCATGAATATAGAAGAGGGCTGTTAGTACAGTTGGCACCTCCAAGTGTGTTTAGCTATCCTATTACGCTGCAGGAGTAGCAGTTTGAAAAGTTTGCTGTTTGCTTTGTTAGTGGAAGGGAACTATAAATGACCACATGGTATTTTGGAAGAAAATGAAAATGTTGTTAATATTGTCATGCAAGAATTTTTTTTTTAATGAGGCCATTTTGACAAGGACAGAATTAAAAGCTTAATCTATGTAAGAAAATGCGACTGAAGCATTTTAAATGACTTAAATGCTAATTAATTCACTTTCAACTGTGTGGTTAATAACGCAGCATTAAAACAAACATCTTTATTCAAGCGGTAATGAATATTTAAAGGGCAAATATATATCTGCCAAAGGCCATTCCTTTTTTTAGGAGTCGTGTTTATTAATTTGCAGTCCAGTTTTCTTCCTGGGAAAGAATTTTCTCTCAAGCAAGAGAAACACTGAAGCTCTGTCAAATACATCTGTTTGAGCTGTTGGGACGTGGCCATGGCTCTTTGTCCTGATGGATCATGGGTTGTGCTTCTGTGTAATTTGCAATCAGCAAAAGAATGCGCCCTATATAGAACACACTATTAACTGCAGATTGAACAGATCACACACATTAGGCCACGTTGTGAAGTAGTGGTGGATCAGTATAACAGTAGGGTCGAGTTGTGACTCTTCAAACTATTTGAAAAATACAATTTTGAAAACAATTTCAATGAATTTTCATTCATTCATTTATTCTTTCATTCATTTATTTAATTATGTTTGTATATAACTAGCAAGGTTGATCTATAGATTGTTACTGAAAGCTAAATAGTTTAACCAACCACCATTGTATAAATCTGGCTGAAGAAAGAAGCCCATTTATTTTATTAAATTTTTTCTATGGTACTGTTACAAAATAGGGGATTTATTCCTCTATAAGAGTTTTTTGTGATCCTTTTCTTAATGCACGTCCAAAGAAATGCACACTAGATTTTTTTACCAACCTGGCAATAAATTCAATTCCATTGGAAATCCTGAAATCCTGGTGGCCCCATCTGGGTGTTTTATATTTTTTGCTAACATGCTGTTAACTTTCTACATTGCTAAACAATCCAATTTTGTACAACTTCACACTAAGGTCTCGCTCAGGCATCCTTATGCGCAAGGTACCTGAAAAAAAGTAGGCTAGTACATATATGATGCTTGTACAATATTTACTTTGTGTAATTTTGAGACATTTGAGGAATATACAGTTAAGCCTCGAGGATAATTGTCATAGGAAAGAGCAGCCTCGATGCTGATCATGAATTTTTAACTATCAGTGTATATAGAGCATAATAAATTATTATATGGGCTGTAAAAAAATCGCAGCGTTTATATCTATAAATGTCTAGGGCCAGTTTGTAAGAACAGAGGTACAATTCTGCACCAGATACCTTCTGCATCTCTTTTGACAGCAAAGTCAAGTGAAAAATTACATGATGGACAGCAAAGAGAGGAGGGCCGGCCTTCCAGTCCAGTGAGCATAGCCACTGACTACTGTGGCAGCGTATTTAAGTTTTGACCTAGTTACCCATAAACCCTTGCAGCTTCTTAAAGTAATTCCCCATATCTATATACAGTATCTATCTATTTATCTCTCTATCTCTCTCTCTCTCTCTCTCTATATATATATATATATATATATATATACAGTATATATATAGATAGATAGATAGATAGATAGATAGATAGATAGATAGATAGTAGAGTTGTAGGACGGAGCCGGTATTTGTATCTGTATTTGTATTTGTTGAGGGGGGGAAATTATTTGTATTTGTATTTGTATTTGTAT
>JAQMCW010000010.1:8357625-8375697 GCA_030068335.1 Chrysichthys cranchii
AAAAATGAGGATTATTTGTACACAAAATCCATCCTGTGAGCCAGGGATACCGCTCGAGTCCTGAAAGTGCCAGACAAGCCCTCCTCCTGCTTGTGATAGGCTAGCTAGCTTCGGCTATTTCCCCATCCTGAATACTGAATAAGCATCGACCTGATACTATCTCTTTAGCAAAAAACCCTTTGCTAATTAGCCTACTCTAGGTACTACTGTTACTCTAAGTACAGGCCGTTTAATGTTTTACTTATTCTCACTGTCATCTGTGTCGATGCATAAGTTTATAAAGATAGGGGTTGCCAGCTGATTCCAGACAGGCTTGCTAAAGGACAGACTGTGTTTCCTAAATGGCTGTAATTAAGTACAAACTGTTTAAAGTGGTCTCCCTGTCAGCACCATCAAGTCAGACTTATGAATGGTCCGTCCTGTGGTTTCAGTCTGAGTACTGTAGGAGTGTGTATATGTGCGCGTGTGTGGCCTCTAGCTCTTCATCTGCCATTCTGTCTACTTTCATCAATGCAGCCAGTCTCAAACAGCTGTTCAGGTCACCACTCTTTCACCCTGCCTTCACCCGTGCTCCCACACACACACTCTCTCTCTTTCTTTCTTTCTCTCTCTCTCTCTCTCTCTCTCTCTCTCTCTCTCTCACACACACACACACACACACACACACACACACACACACACACACAGAGGACCGGGCAGTCATTTGTGGGAAAAAAAGCTCTGTAACAGAAATATTTTCATTTTGGATTTTCAAAAATGGCATCAGGGACAGCATGTAAATTAATACCTGTAGATCTTGCAGGTTTTATAGCAGGAACTGGCATTACCATACTCCTTGAAATGCTTTAGTAAGACTTCACAATGAGTAAGCAATGTAGTTTCAATACAACATGCTCCAAAATATATACTATTGTTTCACATAATCTGCATTGTCTTTTATTATTCATCATGCTTTTTTTACTACTTAGGAAGGCAGATGCTAAGATCTTAAGCCCTTGGTAACACAAAGAGAAAAATATAACAGCTGGTTAGTATTCACGGAACAGTAATAATTTAGAAACCAGACAGTATAACTGATCACCCTTTATAATCTAGTGATACCATCAGTGTGGTTTCTGAAGGTTGTCCAGCATTTGCTATCATTTACCAGAATGGTAATTTTAGCCATATAAACTGAAGTGGCAGATTATAGATTATAGATAAGATGATTCTTTTGACTAAAAATGGATTTCTGTATTTGACTACAGTTGCAGTAATTTAAAATAGAATTTAGAGTGGTTGTTAGGTTGTTATTTTTGTGCTTCCTTGCACACATACATTACTTATTAACAACTAACCCAAACTTTCCATCGTGAACGCTGGCAACACAACAGAGAGATTCGGATATAACAACCAAAAATGGGTGACTGAGAACAATGTAAGTACACAAAGATCCACTCTAACATGGAACCTCATCTCATTACTGCTGATCTGAACCATGGCAAACGTTCAACCTCTTATGTAAAGAGGTGTTCAATGCCAGCCACTTTAATTAAGCACTGCAATAATGCAGGCTTGGTTTTAATAGATGCTCAGTAGCAACAGTGCATCCAACTTGGTCTGTGTTAAAGTTCTGAAAAAGATTAAATGTTAAAGGTGAGGTTATTTAAGTTAGAATAGTTAGGGCGCCTATTAAAAATGTCAGTATTTTTCTTATTATTCTGTTTCCTCATTAAACCATGATGGATAACTAAGACTTTAAGTCATAGAATCTCCAAATTTGGTAGGAAGATGCAGAATACTCCCTACTACCCAGTGAAATAAGAAAAGCAACATATTATGGCCCATATCTTGAGAACTATGAGAAACCTTGGCTTTGTGTGAACACAATTACAATTTGGACAATATAGAAAACCAGTTCTATACAGAACTAGTGCTAGGATTTTTTTTTTGCATATCTTCATGAAACTGGTGTCAAATTACAGCATCCAAGCCCCAATAATTATCAATAAAAATGTTGAGATTTTTAACCAATATGACCACATGCCAATGAATACTATTGGGACAGAGCTTGCTTTACTCAAACAGCCATAACTCATGATTGGTTGCATGCATTTGTGCAGAACTTGAAAGCTATATTAAGAACCATATTCTGAGACTGTGGGCTAAGGTTGGGGGGTGGTCATCTATAGGAAATGATTTTCAGTATTGTTTATAAAAATGTAGTGCAATTAAACTGAAATTTGCTAAACTGCATCTTTGTCCCAATTTATAAATGAATGTTTAATGAGGAATCGATTTCTTCAGTATCATAAGAATCATTGGTCAATTAATATTTCACGAGGTTAGAATTAAGATACTACTAAAAAACTCTTACAATTTGGCAAAAATTGGACATTGGAGTGCTTGGACCCTGTGAATTTCTGGCTGTAGCTATAAGCCATTATGCTAAGATTTGGTGCAATTCTCCTTACATTATGGTAAATGTCAAATAAAATATGGTTAGAGGACTGAAAACTTGTGAATAGGTTTGGAGAGAGGGGCTGCATTGGTTTGAATTTCAACAATTAAACTAGTTTCACTAACTTTCATCAAAATGGTTGACAAATATTAGGTTGATACAGAAAGTAGGCATGCCTTAGATTGTTTGCACCTATAAATCTTTCAGAACTAAAACCCTTTTCAGTTTTGCTTTTGACTTTTTAAGAACTGTCAATAAACTGTGGAGCATTTGGCACACTGTGTTATCATAAGTTATCGTAAGGGTTTCCGAAATCTTTACAATGGCCAAAAAAAGGCCGTTCTTTCAGACAGCATGTTTTTTAGATGCTTCACCTTGAAACATCCACAGTCTCCACATAAAATCTCAGAAAGCAAGCTTGAGGGCCACTGAAGCCTCACACACAACGCCTGTTCATCTGTGAGTGGGAGGCGGTTGCCATTTTTAGCTACTTCTTGGCTTAACACACGGTCGGCTGTAGCCGAGCTTCTCCTCCACAACCATGAGGTGTAATCGCACAAGTGTTGTGAGCCAGAGAAGAACTCGATGCAATGGCAAACTTTTAGCCGAAAACTTTGTTACTAACAGGGCGATGAGTGGATTTTGTAGTTTATGGCTAGAATGTTCATGTATCTCCAACACAGCGTTTACAGGAATTCTTAAAGATTTCACACAAAGTCATAGGAAACAGTATGAGCGCTCACCCATCCAACTTTTGCCCTAGTCTGAATCATGTGTAATTCTAGTGACATTTAAAACTTGAGGTTGTTCAACTTTTCAAAAAATTGTTATACAACTAGACTAGGCATGTCTTAAAGAAAAGAGGTAAGTTCTCTATTCCCCGCCTTCCCTCTTAAATGACAAGATTCTGAATTGTGGTAAAAGACTGAGGTTGGCAGATTGTGTGCCAGTAGGCCTGATGGAGAGAATCCATAAGTAGGGAGAAGCCAGGCATAATACAGGAACTGGGCGTGCTGCGCCAACCTGCCTGCTACTGCTATTCATACCAACACACACCATAATCATGCACACACACATACAAACCATAGTTAAACACACTCATGAGTCTGCAGTGGCAGATGGAGTCTGTCAGCGTGCCCCTGAGCGAGATGTTCCAAATTAGAGGCACATGAGGCCCTCCTCTCTCTCTCTCTCTCTCTCTCTCTCTCTCTCTCTCTCTTTCTCTCCTGTGTAAGTGATCTCTCACATGCTTCTACTATCCCACACACATTCAATATAGAGAGAAAGATGGGAAAGGAAAAGGAAGAAAAACAAGGTTCCTTTGTCTGATCAGTTAAAGAAGATGAAGAAATGGACCGCAAAGAGAGCAAGTGATCTTCAACCTGGATTTGAATTGCTGGAATTTAATCAAAGGAAATGACCATCACTTGTGACAGCTCAGAAAAATGCACTAATGCATGCCATCATATGAACAAGCATTTTCATCACATGCTTGGTTTGACTGAACAGTGTCTTTTAAAATCAGACTGAATATTTTCAAGCAGTGATTGCTATTCAAATCGCGTTCCAGTGGACTGTAATTAGGAGCACATCATTGTCAACCCATCCCATGTTTAAATGATTTAGTGATTACTGGTGATATAACACTCTACCTCGCTCAGCTCAATGGAGAATAACAAATAAACCGTATGGCCACTGAGTTGTGGAAGAGGCTGCGACAAAAAAATACAACACCCCACATTCATGTTCCCCTGTCCAGGATCGTCGTCTCTTTCTCAACAGTGATGTAATAGGTGCAATGAATATACTACTGTCATTCTCCTGTGATGTGTTGTGTGGCCTCGCTCCCACCCTCTGCCTTCCTCTCATCACAGAGATGATGTAATCCCCTCAGCACCTACTCTAGCAAAGGAGTGTGTATAAAAGAGCAAACGTGAGTTATGCAAGAGAAGGAAGTGAGCGGTAAAGAAAGCCCGACTTTCTAGTCAGGAACTAGAGACATTCAGATATTAATAAGGAGAAGACCTCAAAACAATAAGAGAGAGAAGAAAAGAGTAATATAAAGCAACAAGAGATCCTCAATTGCCAGATGATGTCATATCTTGTCAGATGATATAGTTGGGCTGACAATGTATTGAGCAATGAACGTAACATGGCAGTCCAATAAGACATCTAGATAATAAAAATATGGTTCTTTGGTAGTATTAAGGACAGTAATCAGTCAGTGCTTAAGGCTCTTAATTGGAAGGTTTTGAACATCAGGAGTGTCACTTTGGGGCTTGCGAATTGGGCTTTATTTCTTCTCAGTTTCTTTGGATAAAAGCCTCCTCCAATGAAAAACTGTGCTCTGACCTCCATTCTATAACATCATCTGATCTACAAAATCAGTTTTCCAAATCCCAGCCATAAATCTCATCAATACAACAACAGCTTCAGGTCTAATCACATCTGACCTGTTTCTGTTTCATAGCTACCCACAACTGTTTTATAGAAAGCAGTTAAGGTAGCATCTCTAGTGATTACTCATGTAAGTAAACCAATAAAGTCCACCTCTGCCACATTTCATCCTGAACGAGAGCATTTTTCCACAAACCAATCTGTACTCATTGCTTCCTAGATTAGAGATTATAACTTCCCAGTGCTTATACATTAGATTTATACTTAGACTACTAAAATATAATCAATATGGGGGGTGGGTTGGACAATGATAAATACTGATGATTTGGCTCAATAGTGAAATCAACTTAATTATTCAGCCAATTTTGGGTCCATAATAGTTGCATTTGTATTGAAATGTTTAATGTAATGAAATGAACAAACAAAATAAATAACTTAATGTGTTACCAGGGAAATCAAGTAAACAAACAGTAACAAATACAAAATTTCCACGTTTATGACTTAATGCACTAATCAGTAAAACCAATCTAATATTAGCCAAGTAGCTGTCTTTAGCTAACCCTTCACCTTCCCGTTCTAATAATTATGTTAAATTAAATTCATTAAAGAAACCTAAAATAATAATCACAAAAAAAATATGACTAATTGACCGAAAGCACTATTGTCAAATTCTGCCACATTGAAGAAATCATTAACATTCTTTTTTTTTTTTTTAAAGAATACGTCATGGTGATCAGAGTGAATACAGGTTCTTCGGTTTGATGATCAGTTCAGATCGGTTGACCGATTTTTAATAATCAATGGGAAAAACCTGACTGAGGTTACTGTGATTTGTTTATTCATTTATCTATGTATTTATTTATTCGCAATACGGATTCTGCAAGTAGTGCTCCATGTGACAAACTTCTACGCTAGCCAAAATCCTCTATAAAGATTTTAAAAGAATTAAAATATTGTCATAGGTTTCTCCACATAAATATAACAGGCAGTGTGACGACGTACCGAAAGGGTGTGGTTGAGCACAACTCCACTATTTATGTTCATCTGTCCATTAAGCATAGAGAAATACTCCAGGGTATACTTGACTGTGGGCGTCTCATATTCATTTCTGCCCACAAAAGGACTCGAACAACAAAAGAAGGGCTAACATGTTACATATTGAACCAAAGAGTAAAATCAATCAGTGTTGGAGGTGAAAACGGGGGGGGGGATGCTCCAGTGCCCTCCAGACCTTATGCGCTCCTCATATAGTGTTAAGAAAAATACGTAAAATGATTAATGACTACACATGAGGTGTTTAGACTGATTTTGCATCTTCAGTAGGCTATAATCCCAAATGCACAACCATACACACATGAACACACACACTAATGTCTTGTCCTGCTCTCTGCCCATCAGGTGCATTCATTTGTCTTAGCCTGATTTATTCCAAAATCAAAGAAGAATGGATTTTTCTTTAATTCAATATCCAAAATGTGAACAGAAATGAGTGTATACACACTGTCACTCCTTCATGCGTTCACAATTCACACGTACACCAACCCACACACCCACACCCACACACACCTCTATTGTAAAACCTCTGTTCTGATTTGCTTTATGGAAGAATTCAGGGTAACACTGTGGGATCAGGTGTATTTTAGTGTCTGGTGTGTTTGGGTCCCATTGATTCCTTTCTCCTGAATAAAACCACCTCTTTTATCCCAAGACCAGCTCGGAACTTGACCTCGACGCATTAATGGCGATTAATTCAGTCAGTTGATGACAGAGGTCTAATATGAAACATTATTAGATTTTAGTTTGTAGGAAGCACATGATTTTGCTCATGTTTTAGTCCTGCCATAGCAATGTACTCAGGGGTGATGAAAGAAAAGCACAGAGGCACCGTGTACAGGGGAAACAATGTAAAGAAGGTAAACAACACCTCGGGTAGCTTGTAAATGCGACACCACAGGCTGCTCTTAGAGAAAGGGGGCTTCCACCGCGCAAAGCCAGACAAACGCTGAAAACACGCCGGGACACAAAGCACGGATTTACCGCATTTACAGCCAGCTACATTCAGAGTGAACCTATGGAAAAATACCACAGCTGTGCTTAATTAACCTAACGACGCTGCGCCGGTTCTGACAAGTCCCCGTCACTTGGCGTGCGCGCGCGCTCTCGGGCTGATGCAGAAGGAAAACATTACGTCAACGGTGAAAATAATAAATAAATAAATAAACAAACAAACAGCGATTTAAAAAAAAAAAAAAATTTATTTACTTTTCTTTCACCGAATTAACAGTTTTTTAAAAAAAAAAAAAAAAATAATAATAATCGACTAATTATTACGAGCACTCCAGGGAGCACCGCGTGCACGCGTAAAGCGCCGCACTGAATGATGCTGAAGGGCGCTCGAGCCGCGCGGCGCGCACGCGACCAGTGTGGACTCAATATGGACGAATTAACGAAGGTTTAGGGGGGAAAAAAAAACCATAGCCCTTTCTGTACCTTTGCTTTCCTCCCTTTCATCCTGATTCTCCTCGCTCGTCGCCTCCATAGTAGCTTTCGTTCCATCCATTTGGAGAATCCTCACCAACAACACTTTGCTCAGTGGATACGCGCGCGCCTGCCTCTCTCTCTCTCTCTCTCTCTCTCTGTCTCTCTCTTTCTGTTTGTGTGTGTGTGCGCGCATACACAATCCTTCTCGAAGATGTGACGTGCTGTCAGATCGGATTTAACCTGTTTGGGAGCAATAGTCTACTAGTGAGTTTACTGTAATTTACTACATACATTCTAGCTAATGCTTAACCACCTACTATCATACAGGCATCTATACATACATCATCTAAGGCTGCACTGTAGAAGAATATGCTAATGAGCTACTTTAGGGACATTTAGGCTTATATGCACACTAATAATCCAGTACATGCATGTACATCATATAGATGCATGCAGTAATCTGAGTTTGTACCACATAGGAGGCTACTTTTGGCCATATTGTACTTACATGCAATAAAGCCTTGTTTGTGTTTAGTACTACGTATATGGTAAAATGGAGCTATGGAGCTTGGGGCCGGTGCTGGTCAAGCTGTTAGACTAGAGGGCTAAAATCTAGCCTGACAAACAACTAGGATTGAGGACTGTATTATATCATGAGGTCTTGGAAAACACACGCACACACACACACACACACACACACACACACACACACACACACACACACACACACACACACAAACAAACCCAAAACACTAAACCTACAGTTCTGTCTGTCCTTTTTGTCCCATTTGTATTTGTACTTAATTGAACAATGCATGCTTAGTCAATCTCTTTTTAGTTTCTTCCCCAAAATATTTTAGTGAAGAAATGGATGGAGGAGTATATAAGTCATCTCATTATTGTTATGTGGTGTTTTTTTTTTTTTTTTAGATGTGTCGGAGATCATATCTAGGGTTTTTAATTCTGTGTAATCAGTTGATAGGCTTAATGAATCTAAAGTTTGGGCTAGAAAGAAACTAGTCTCAGTCACACTTACATCACATGTATGTTCTGTATTTTCTGTGCATTTTTTTTCTCAATAATTAGCGGTACTCTTGGGCTTGGCTCTGCAAAGGCCCAAAATAATCAGCTTTAAGGCATTTCTCCTGTACCCTGTAAACACTTGCCTTTTGTTTTATAGAAATAAAGTCCAGTTTTGAACTAAATACTCTTATATACAGACATTATATTCAAATGTATACAAACATATAGCCATACTTCACAAGATATATAAAACATAGATATATGCAAATGGTAATGTATTTTATCCATGCTAGTCTTATGTGTTGTGATGTAGTCTTATACTATATGCATATATTATAATTGAGTACTGGAATATATAGTGTTACCTGTCTTATGTAGTCATATTTCTCTCTCACTCTCTTTCAGAAATGGTTAACTTTAGACTTGGTATACAAAATGCACTGAAATGTAAACCACGAGAAATAAACCACTCAAGAGACACCCTTGGAAAGAGAAGAAGCTTATGAAAGTAGAAGTACTTTTCATATCCAAACGTTCCCAGTGATACGTGCCATTTATGAGCAAACTGGGACAAAGGTTTGCGTCTGTCATTCTCTATTTTCTAATAATAACCTATGCACGCAAATAAAAACATCGCATCTGCCCTGAATCCTCTTAAATAGTATTAAATATCATGCACGTGGCTTTATGCTGCCTCAGATGGATCCATCAGGCCTTACCCAGGCGTATGTCCAAGCACAGCTGGCTAGGGGGAAAAAGGAGTCACTGTAATCCCTTAACATCATCATTACCATTTAAGGTGACTTATCAGCTCGAAGAGGACACGAGCCCATATATTTACTAGGAGCAGACGTCCTAGAGAAAAGACAACGATTTTACAGCTGTACAGAAACCCTGTTACATTATATCATCGAGTTTATGTTTGAGACAGATGGAACTGATCCCAGATCAGCACGAATGCATCGTTATTCACAGGTCAGACACAAGGTTAAAGGAGAAGTGAAGTGCATTTGCCTTAAGCCTTTTTATTCAAGCTCAATAATAAATCATCATCACCTCATGCTATAAACCTTTTCATATACACTAAGAGTAGACATAAACACCAACAGCTGCACGTATAACATATGGAGAATGACTGGAGCCCTAAGAGCCAGTTTAAACAGCATGACTTGTGCGAATAGACTCGAGACCACTTATACATTTATCTTGTCAGATGGCTAAGCACTATTGTATATGTAATTATCTGAAATTAAATGCAAGATGGGGCTATGGCAGTAATGTAAAGAGGTTATCTTGTTACAGCTGTCAAATTTTAAGACCAGTTTATACACCAAGATATAAACCTGTGTGATAAAGATTTCCCTAATTACTGCCCGCTAAAAGACACCTTTAGATGCTAAAGTGGTTCATGGAGTGTGATTATTTTTCTGCACATTTCACCTTTTGTAAGATTCTGGATGAAAATTATATTATGTATAAATCATATACTAATCCTTGTCACTAACACTTTTCGACATTGAGTGCGTTCTCATATTTGAGAGGTTTGTGTTGTTATTATTATATGCCATTTTGGAATGTAACATCAGGGTAAACTCCATGAAATAAGCAGCCAATCAGATACGCCATAATTGATTTTCATTCGGAGGGGAGTGGGGCTGAGGAAGACTCTGCGCAGTGACACAATAGCATAATCATAATTGCAGATAAACTTCTTGTGCTGTAGCTGAGGGACCGCAGTGTCTGGCACAGTTTCTGCTCATTAAGAAAGCCTCAGCTGTTTGTAATCTCTCTCTCTCTCTCTCTCTCTCAAACACACACACACACACACACACACAATGGTGTCTCAGCTAGGGTTGGATTAAAAAAATATGTCATAATAACTGTACAATGTAATATCATGGATTTTGCCCAGTAGCCCTGTTATATACTTGTGAGTTCTGTTCTTGTAGCCTGTTATAATCGAACAAATTCTAATGAAAATATACATTACATGTATTCAATGACACCAAAAGATCAATTAAAGAAAGGGGGTCAGAGAGGTCAAGGACGCAAGACAAGAGAAATTTGAGAGCTGAAAATATTACAAACTGATCAGGGATTGGTTGCATGAATCATGTGCAAAGTTATGATGTGATTGATGATGAAGGGGAGATAACATGCCAGGAATGTGCAGCACGTCTCAGAGTAGCTTTCCTCAAGGGTTAATTCATTAAAGAGTTAGAGTTAAAAGTTAGAATTCTATTACTCAAAAAATATTAGGCCTCGTAACCCTGAACAGGATTAAGCAGCAGAAGATGAATAAAGAAAAAATATTAGGTAAAATAATTTTTTTCTTTTTAATAAAAAGAAAAAAATCTGATTTCCATGTCCATTTGGTTGGCAACGTTTTCTTCAAAGGAAGATTTAAAAAAAAAAATGCAAATAAAACCACTTGTTGTCATAAGTTTCCTATTATGTTCTAAGTCATAACAGGAATCTCAGAAAAGTCCAGTTTGTGGATCTACTATGTTAAGAAGATACTGGAATAAGTTCAGAAAAAAATGTATTGTGGTTATTATCATCGTATTAATGGTCATTTAAAATGATTATGTATATTTAATATGAACCTTCTGACTTGATCATATCTACTACCCCAGTCTGACTCTTTTAGCTTTCAGCACAGATGTTCGTTAGTTTTTTCCCCCTGGTAATAGATGGCAATTTTATACGTAATTTCATGTTTTCAACGTAACCTCTAAAAGGAATGAATTATTAGAGACTAAAAATAAAGAAAGTGAACATATTTGCATGTATTGTAATTATTCTCATATGGGTGCCAATACTTTTGTCATATGTCATTTTGATTGAAAACTAAAGTTTAAAACATTTCAAAGTGAATAATGTTTGAAGTATCATCTACTATTTCGGGGAAACTTGAATTGTTTTCATGGTTGTCATCATTTATGCTGTATAGCATGTCAACAGCAGGCTTATAACATTTTCATATTTGCTGATTATAATACAGTGATGCCAGTGTTTCATCGTTTCCCATGAACATTACCTATGAACATGCTGCAGTTAAAGCAGCAAAGACATCTCTCCACTAAGGACAACAACTAACTGTTGGTTCCACTTCAACCAAATTCCTCCTCACTTTATCCATACAAGTGTGCTTAAGTTCTCCATGAATAACCACATCCCTTCTAATAGGTGCAAACCTGTTCTATAAATTTGTGCAGCTGAAGAAACAGGTTTAATTTAGGGATTTCCAGTTCCTGCCAAGTTCTCACTACAAACCCTGAAGCTTTTAAACACGCCCTCTCTCAGGTCACTAAAAGCTTCTCACCTCCTTTTTTGAGCTCATTATCAAATTCCAAATTTATAATTCTTATGGGACATGTTGTGCATAAAATCAAGACCAGTCAAGGATAGACCAAGGTTAGTGGTTGTATACAATACGGTGCAAAAGTTTTAGGCATAGGCAAAGAAAATCTGTGAGTAAAAATTATTTTTAAAATAATTAAATGGAATCTTTCTACTTAAAAGAGTTTCTTCAGATACTTTCTACTTAAAAAATACTACAACATGTAGTAAACCGTAATAAACTAAACAAAGTCAGAAATTTTGCTGTGACATCCCTTTGCTTTTTTTTCCTCCCTTAAATAGTGATTCCACGTACAGTGTGTACTGTTTTACAAGGAAATGAGCTAAAAGTGTTTCTGAGCATCTTGGAGAATCTGCCACAGGAGAATCTTGCTTATTTCATGCATGCAAAACCCAGGAGCCTTCATAATGCTTTTTGTCTGAAAAGTGCTCTCTTATGTAATATGTTTCGTTCATTACTGACATACAATAATTTTTCAAATACATGTTTCATCTACAAATAGATGCTTTTTTTTTTACAGACACTCAGTAATGCAGAATTCATAAAAATAAATACCTATAATAAAATTTTTACTAAAAACTAGGGTACTTAAAACTTTTGCACAGTACTGTATATCACTCACACACATTACAATTTTTAGGAATTGTGAATGACACTGCTGTAGCTTTGAAATGTGCCAAAATCTCCTACCATGAAGCCTTCCCTCCTAAACATAATCCTTTACAGCTTGGTGATTAAGCCTGGGCCTGTTTTGTACAGTGCATTATAGCTTAACTAAGGTCAAACTAAGGTCTAGACATAAGCTGCAAGTAATAATTGAGACAAGGGAGCGAGTTGTTAAAAACAGAAGGGGGTGGATCGGAAATTAACACCACACCGCCTACATAACGCTGCACAAAATGGCCGACAATAAAAATGTCTATTCGTCTTCAGTAGAGAAAGGGTATACACGTCTCCAGGGTCTTTCAGTCATTAAATACAACACAATCAGCAACCGGGGTGGCACGGTGGCTGAGTTGTTAGCACTATCGCCTCACAGCGAGAAGATCCTGGGTTCGAGCCCCGGGTTCGGCAAAGGTGCCTTTCTGTGCGGAGTTTGCATGTTCTCCCTGTGTTTCCTCCGGGTACTCCGGTTTCCTCCCACAGTCCAAAGATGCACAGAGGGGATTAGGCTAATTGGCGACTCTAAATTGCCCGTGAATGTGAATGTGAGTGTGAATGGTTGTCTGTCTGTGTGTTGCCCTGCGGTGGATTTGGCGACCCGCCCAGGGTGTGTCCCGCCTCTCGCCCGATGCCAGCTGGGATTGGCGCCAGCTTCCCCCCGCGACCCTGAACAGGATTAAGCGACAGAAGACGAAGACGAAGACAATCAGCAGCTAATAGATCAACTGATAATCAGGCATTGAACATTGTAATAGGTCGATGTAGCTTCAATAAAGTTACATCATATAACCCTGACAAACAGCAGCACATTTCAATTGATAAATATTCAAATTAAATACTTCTAATTAAGCTAATTGTGATGTTACTTATTTAATTGGTTTTCAGTGGGAAAAAGAAACAAAGATGAAAGAAGAAAGAAAGTACACAGTCAATGATATGCAGTTTGTAACAATTCGCCCTTCCTAAATCTGGGAAAAAGGTTACAATGCTATATTTGTCACAGGAGGGTCCTACTTTATCATCACTGAAAGATTTTGCCATAGGCCTAGACAAAGTGATTAGGCGATAAGTCCTTTACGAAAACCAGATAACACAATAACGACAAAAAGCAAAAAGCAGTAGTGGAGTTCACGCTGTATTTCAGCAAGGAAACACCATCAGCGTGTAAAGCACACGACAATTGGGTCATCCGTCATTTGGCATACAAGCGCTTCTAATTTGTTAATAATTTTCTAATTTTTCTAATATTTAATTGGTTTTCAGTGGGAAAAAGAAACTAAGATGAAAGAAGAAAGAAAGAAAGTACACAGCAAATGACATACAATTAACTACAGATATATCAATATAATGTGTATTACTTAGCGACATGTATAAACCAGAATTCTTTCTCAAATTAATGTTACATCCACAAAATATTTGATCCTATTTACATGATTTCCATAACTACAACTAACTACTAACTAAACCTATCATAGAAGCATCATATAAACAATTGCTAGCTAGCTAGCTTGTTAGGATGTCACCAGATAAACTAGCTTGCACCTCAGAGAGGGGCTGTAACTGGAGTACTTTATCTAAACATAAAAATCTAGCTTCATAAGGACTCCATAAAAAAACTAGTAAACAGAAAGAAAGTTTATAAAATATTAATTTTACTGTAGGATTTAGTGTTTGGGAATATGCTAATAAGCAATACACAATGGCACTTGTGCTGCAAATACCCAAGTAGTCCTTCCTAAATATTCCCAGTTTCAATAACAAGCTCTTTATGAATGCTTCATGAACCTTTTATGATATCTGTATAGCTATATTTAAAAAAAAAATCCCAAGGGGACAGTCCATCTTTTTCCCCCCACAGTGTTCACTTCAAATATTCTCAGTCCATTATTCATCACACCCATACAAAAGGCTGTTTGAAATAAAATAATCATTTCATAAGAACCTCCTTTAAACCTGTAATTTGTGACACAGAGCAGTGTGTTCAAATTAACCTCTTTAGTCAATATCATGATATCAATGACAATAAAAAAGGAATGAATTTTCTTCTTCTCTTAAACTTTAGGGAATTTGGAATTTCTTGCTGAACAAAAAGTATATTACAAATTATTCATATGGACAAACTCATTGAGGAAACAGGGCGATTGAATGATGTGGGGCAGAACTAAAATGGACGAAGCTTGTTAAATTCATGTTAGATTCACACACTAATTCAATATGATTTTTTAAAAATCGTTTTAATAATGTGTGTGTAAATTTTAAGGTGATCTGGTTCACAGGTTTCTACATGCTCTGGATAGGTTTCATTAAAAGTTACTGATCTTAACCTGCACATAGATTACTGTGACACTTTATTTACAATTTTATTTACGTTTGCCTCACATACTGTATATATTAGTAAATGTAATATCTGTGGGACACTAGGGACAACCCAATCCAACTGGGAATAATCCATGGCTTGAATGGCTAATATGACTTTGTAGGACTACACTAGTCGTTTAAAAGCCAGATGTACTGATGGCCATGTCTGGTTAATGTGGAACCAAGAGACAGCAGACAGGTCTCCTTCAGTAACAGGCCATTATGCCTCTTTCATGTGCTCTAAAAAGAGATATAGTGCAAATGATGGGACGCAACAAGGTATTCTTTTGAAACCTCTATAAATAACAGCAAAACTCACTTAGTCATTCCACATGCTAGGACATTTAATCTGGCCGGTAATATGTGACCACTGTATGAAGTATAAAAATAAAACAATGCTGTGCGAAAGTTACAAATACTAATCTGATGATAGTGGAATAAATCTATGATGCATTTGTTTAGGAAACTTGGAGACAGTCATGTGGTGGTCAAGACAGTGTTTGGGCAAGTTGTAAAAGGGTAATGATGACTAATGTGGATGGCATGCTTCTGGAAAACTGAGTCATCTTCACAAGCATACAAACACCAGCATGCACCAGTTCTCTTCTTGATGGGTGATCATTTTGCTGCAGTATAAATTATGATTGTTTGAATATTGAGTTAACAAACAGGTCCAGACAATATTAACACTATAATGAAGACACCTGACCTTCTGCTGTTGGGTTTGTTTAAACCTTCCTGTAATGTGCCTCTTCAAGGGTTCAGGGGTGAGTTTTACTAAAACATGATAATGTAAGGATCACTGTAAGGGAAATTAAAGCTAATACCACCTTGTATGCTCATGTCGGTGTAAATAAAGTGATTATAAATAACTCCATTGTCTTGTTTTCCCTAATCTGACTTGGTTCAAGCCGTTTATTATGTCTGAAGTGTGTTCGAGCAAGGAAAATACAAAAACCATGCAAAGTGTTTGTTCATTAGGACATTAAATGAGGACCATTAAGCACATAGACTAAGAACTTCTTCGTTTTGTGGAGCTCCTGCTCTGGCCTGTCTTGTCAATGCCCCCTGATCTCATCCTTATAAAAGTGAACCATGTTGTTTTTTTCATGATTACGGTACTAATGTAAGTTAGTATATTTTATAAATGCACGGTAGTGCCATGGTCTAACAACAATAGTAATCATTAGCCACTACAGTAAACAGTATTACAGGTAAATCCTGTATGTTATACGGCAGTTTGTTCCAGTCCACTAATTTGATTGGTCAAGGTGCATTCAGACAGTGCTGATATTTCACAATAATAGCACTGGGAGGTTTCACCATGTGTATCACTCCACTCATCTATAGTTATCTATAGTATCTATAATAATCAGTTGTCAACATCATTAGCAGACATGGCAAATGATACTTTTGAGGAATATAACTTTTGACTTAAAATGTACATGCTTGTCAAATGAAGATGAAAAGGAATACAGGATGGCAATTTTACTGTAAACTCTTTTATTGGAAATGCGCAAATCAATGTGAGCTAGCTAGCCGATGTGCTATAAACTGAACGTGACTTCTTCAGGATCTATTTTTCCAAAAATACTAAACATTTGACCATATTGTGTCTGAAATGTCACTTACTTACGCAATATTAATTTCTTGTTTATAGAACTGTGGTATAAATATCATGAATATCAGCACAGCTGTGATTAGCTATGGCTGCTAAATCACAGATATTGTAGATATTGATTTGATAAACTTAGTTACCCTAAAGCACTGTAGTAAATTCATAGAAGTATTCTGGCTTATCTCATACTAACTGAAAAATTAAAATTTCTGTTCCATACAAAAATGCAATGAAACGGTGCAATCACAATACAGTACAATATAGTACAGTAGAAAAATGCAATGGATATGTTTAAAGTTTAAAGCACCAAAATAAAATTGCTGTACTTTGTAGTAAATCTATAGCAAAATATAGTCAGTTTTAGTAAAGATTCTTTTATATTCCCATCTGTAAGTCTGAATATTGTTTACAGTACTTAGCTCATTGTTTGCAGCCCTAGTCTTGATTTTTGCTGTTGTACATGAATTTGCCTGTGCTAACCATGTTTGCCCTCACCCCACACCACAACTGCCGTTGACCTTGTTTTGATTCTGCGATGCTGTTGCTATGGAGATGGTCATGGGAGATTCTTTTCAATTACCATTTCACATTACTGCTGCCCTCTGAACTTGGTCTTGATGGTACACTGACATTGTAATGTAGCCGAACTCTTATGGTTACATGTGTGTGTGTGTGTGTGTAATATGAGAATGTACAAAAATGTGTGTCTGTTGAACAATATGTATGTGTAAAATCACAAAAAATGATTTGTGATTTAGTAAAAATGATAGTTGGTTGAGGGTGGCACGGTAGTTAAGTGGTTAGCAATGTCACCTCACACCAAGAAGGTCCTGGTTTCGATCCCTGGGGTCGACTTGGATGCCTTTCTGTGTGGAGTTTGCATGTTCTCCCCGTGTTCATGTGGGTTTCCTCCCACAGTCATGCACAGACATTGGCATTAGGGCTAAGTGGTTACTCTAAATTGCCCGTAGGTGTGAAGGTGAGTGTGAATGGTTGTCTGTCTCTGTGTGTTGCCCTGTGATGGATTGGCGACCTGCCCAGGGTGTACCCCGCCTCTCGCCCGAACTCAGCTGGGATTGACACCAGCTTCCCCCTGCGACCCTGAACAGGATTAAGTGGCAGAAGACAAATATAGTTAGTTGAAATATTATACTCTCAGGTTTGCCTAAGCAATGATTTATTCATAAAAGAATCTGCTAAAGTTTCTGTTTTTCCAAGCAAATTTCCTCAGGAGAAAATATGAATTAAATTAGGTTTTTCTATCAGCATTTATGTCACCATTCTGTTTACGGCACAGCAAGACGTACCGTAATCAAATGCTCATTTGATGAACAGTCATTGTCATGAAGAGATTCATGACATTCATTAGCTAAATAAAATCAGATATGCCAAGCACTTCCCGTCCAGGGTGTTTTCCCACCTCTCACTCACTGTTCCTGAGATACACCTCCACCCTGATCATGGTAAAGCAGTTATTAAAGATGAATGAATGAATTAACATCCATCAGGCATAATTAAATTCAGTTTTTCTCATATGTTAATCTCCAGACTCTTAGGCTCCTTCATAATCTGAGAAGCTTTAAAAGGTCTATCAGGAACAGGATGACATATCTATAATCCAGGACTCCTGAATCTTCAAGTCTGAACATTAACCCTTTATAGTGCACTAATTGAAATACTTGGAAATTCACATTTTCAACCCTAGCATGTTATCAGAGGATGTTAAAT
>JAQMCW010000010.1:8377916-8388633 GCA_030068335.1 Chrysichthys cranchii
ACACACACACACACACACACACAGACACAGACACAAACGCATGCCCTGCAGTCATCATTGACCTTATAGCCTCCCAACAATGTGCAATATCACCCACTTAAAACAGTAGCTTTAGCAGGTCATGACTCCTATGGCTCTCTTACTCTTTTCCTAAATTATCATAGTTGTTAAGTTTAAATCCCCTGTCTGATCCTGTCCCATAATCCTTTTGGTCCAGATTTGCAAGGGTGGAGTCACATCATGACATCAAAGGAATGGGCATGTCTAAACCTCCTAATACTAGCTGAAGGAAGTTTTTTTTTTTTAATTCCTCAGAAATGCATGGTTCTGCACCATTTGCCTTCTCGAAATTCTGCCTTGATTGCTTGAAAATACATTTATGCAGCTATGTTAATGACAACCATGTGTTTGCTGCTTAGAAGGAAAGCAACTCAGATGAAAAAGATCAAAAAAGATCTGGAATGACAATCTCCCAGTTGCTATTCAGACAGGAAGGCTTGAGTAAATAAACGGACGCCATTTCAGGCGTTTTTCATGTCATCACACATAAAAAGCAACATCCATGAAGAATAATATTCAGTAATTATTTGGTCTAAATTAGTAGCCTTCCTTAGAGAACGTTTGTCCATAAAGTGATAGACTTACTGGAACACTAGACGACATGGGCAGAAATGAATCATTAGAAACCACTGTGCAAAAAAAGAAAATACAATTAAAAGGCATTATATGCCTCACTGCACATGGACAGAAGCTCAAACATAACAGCTCAGACATTTAAAATGATCATATCTCTTTTTATATCATCACAATCGATCAATTATCACAATTATCATGACTCTTTGATGGTAATGAAGATGCTAGTGAAAGATCAGGTTTTCTGATCAATACTTTTCATTTAAAGAAATATTTATTTTAGTTTTTAGCAACAAGGTTCGTTTTAATGTTCCATAATCAAAAATTGTATGAAAATAAATTTTTTTTTTGTCCTAATGTTTTCAGAAAACCCAACCAAAAAGTATAGTAACATTCACTGAACATTGCGGTAACCTTGAATTAGTCATAAATTCGCATGATGCAGGATGAAATTCAAAAACTTTGCCTCAAGCAGCCTTGACAGGTCCTCACACCTCCGGTACTATCACCAGATAAACACAACGCAACAAATGACAACACTACAACCTTTTACTAAGCCGAGATTAATGAGGGAAAAAAAACCCACTCTTTCTTTTGTAAATTGTGTCACTCTGGGCATATTGATATGATCATACCCACTATCACCTGTGAGGTTTGTGCCATATCAAACAATCCATGAGGTAGGAAGGTATGACGCACTTCCTGTTTGCATGCGAGGCACATAAATTCATTGAGTCACCATTTCCACACTGTTTAAGATATCAAAAATATAACATCAGCAACATCTTGACATCATGCATATCATATCTGATGTGAATCCAATGAACTGTCTAGCACGAGTGTGTTAAAATGTAATGTCAAAACACAAAATCCTAAATACCTCACTTCCCGTTGGACAGGGCTAATGCAATGTCCAAAGTTGGTACCATATTTGGTGCATGTACATGAAACCATATGAAATATGGTGGTGCTAAAGGGTCACAAACCTCTGTCCCTGAATACCTATCACAAGCACTGATGTGTGTGCCAAATCTAATGAGGTTCTGCCCATGGCAGTCCCCAAAAAATGGTTAATCGTTAAAGAAAAAATAATCCTTATGGAAACAATTGGGTCCAACACACCTCCGGTGCTCATGCATTATCATGTAACTGCTTCACTGCACAAGATGTGAAGACCACCAAAAGTAACATATATAACGTTAGCCTCATAGCATAATTGCCTAAGTCATTGTTCATTGAAATATGACTTAGGCAATTATGCTATGAGGCTAACGATAAGTAAGATATAGCATGCTGAATTTTTTTTTGGAAAGAAACCATTACTCTGAGACTCTTATTCTACTCTACAATCCGTTCACGATAATAATTATATTACATAACTTTTCAAAAGACAATGCCTTAGGATGGAAAAAACCGCAGTGTCCCTGGGAATGGACTGTGAAATGATTAGCAATGATATCTCTTATTACAAGTCTCCACTGCTTGGCAATATGTCCTCTTCCTAGCTTTCACAGTCTGGAAAGCGAATGCCTACAGCTTCTGTTTTATAGCACCAGTGCTCCACTGTTCCTGTGGTAACAGCAGGGATACTTTGGCAAGCATCACGCACAAGATAGCGGTCCCAAATATGGAGCAACATTCTTTTGCAGCCATCGTGATTCTGTGTGTGTTTAATGCTAGGCAGCGAGGCGAGATGATGCAGGGTGTGTGAGAGAATAGGTGGGTGAGCTGTTGCTAAGAAACTGACGCTGCAAAGGAGCTAAATGGAAAGTCACACGGCTCTCAGTGGCAATAAGAGTGGCCCTGGGGCGAAGGCGCTGTCCGTGTTTGTATGCTGGTTCAGAAGCGACTCTCAATCCCCGAGTCCTAATCCTGCCTAGGATGCAAAGCTGATCTCAGCACAGTGAAGAAAGAGCGTTTATGTTACATATGAATAGAAACCGCATAGTTCTAGCGATTCAAACTGACCAATTATGACATTTCCATCTGGTGAATATCCCATGGAAACTGGAACAGTCTGTTTAAACCCAACAGAAATAAATTATTTTGTCCTTGTGTTTACCGGATTTCAGTAGCTTTACTCTTGTGTTAAGTTTCTTGTTTTAGATTGAATTATACTGAGTTACATTTGTGCAGACAATGCACCCTATTTCCCTTCCTTCATACGAATATGAATTTCGTGGTCAGTAAATACAAAACACTCGCACAGAGAACGTTTTTAACGCATTTGCGCATTTTTTAAAACCCAGAGGATAATGAAAAAGAGTGAAAAGAGGAAAAGAGAAGGCGAAACCCAACGTCAGGACACCCCTCGGGCTTAACATTTGAATAAGAGTAGATGGGGATCTCCATGGAGAGTTCAGGACATAATCCAATTTGGGTTAAATCTTAAATCGCTTGGCCCACATGGGTATTATGTAAGATGCTGGACTGGGCGTTTCTGCAAATGGTTAATGGGACATCACCTGCCACATTGCTAAATAAGTTAAACACTGTAGAAACACCTGGTGGAATGTCTTCAGTCTCACCCAAAAAAATCAAGCAAGCACTTTTATCTTTCACCTCAGAGACAGTTCATTTGTTCTTTTAGATAAAATAAGTTTCTTCTTACACACTTTGCACTTTCCTTTCCAGGGAAGTTTGACATATTGCCATTAGGATACACTAAACGCAAATGTGAGATCGATCAATCCTCGTGGTAGAAGTGCTGGTGTCAGGTTAGCACAGCCAGCAGCCGTAAAGTCTCGCTGCGTACAGAGTGCTGGCTGAGGATGGGTGGTGGGAAAGTTATCATTCCAAAGACACAGTGAGAACAAATGAGGCGAGGAATTCTTTCCCATGAATCTGCTCCATTTAATGTGATTAGGGCCAGCAGCACACTTAAGGGCACACACACACATAACTGAACCACCACAGTAATGTCATTAGCACATGAAGAGAATGTATAATGCTTAGGTTTCTCCATACAAAAATAATCCTTGAATTACATGTAAATTTTATGTAGTCCACATGTTATTAACAATTTGAATGAATGGGACATTGGGAAGCTCACGTGCGTCATACGTTAAACATCCAAATACAACAAGCAATTTCAAAATCTGTTCACAGTGACCCTTAATACTAACAAACAGTCTTTTTAATTATCTAGTCAAACCCAAATACTCAATGGAAGGAATGTAGCCTAGAGGGGAAAAAAGGGATTCAGTTATGCAGCCAAGTAGCCAACTGATACACTGCGATTCCACTACGCTTCATAAATAATCCTGGATTATGCAGAGCTGCTTAGTTTAAAAGGCTTCATGAAAGGACAGAACTTCAGATTGATGATCTTTAAATATGAACGGACTCACCCATCGTATTAAGTTTGCAGGAGTCTGGGAAGCCGGTGCTTTAGTGAAGCCAGTGGAGGTCCTGCACAACAAAACACAAGTGCTGTTCCAGTTTGTGCCCACTGCCCCGACTCGGGTCACTTCAGTGACGTCGGTGCTTGGGGGCGCCCATATGGGGCCTCTTTAGGCACAAAGGAGTGTGGTGGGGAGCTTGGGTATTGCAACAAGTGCTATCCTGAAGTGTTTTTGAGCCTTAAAAAAAGTGCATTCCATCTGTGTATGTGATAATTGAATGTGATGGGATGTGATCTCTTGGTTCTGGGTTTCTGCCCTATTTGTGATGAGATGCATGGCTTTAAACTCATCAAGCAAATGAAAATGGAGGTATTTACGTGCATCATGGGAGAAACATTCATGTGGATTCATGAACTTCCTAAAGGGGATCGAATCCTACTCATATTCAGTGCATTCAATGTGCCTGGATGGAACTCAATGCTACCCACTTTACAGCCTAAAACACTCAGGACACACCAAAGTCCCATCTCTTGTTAGCCAAACACCATCCTAAGTAAAATTGGGTTGTGAACACAAACAAGATTGTACAGGGTGAGAATGACTGCTTGGGGAGCGCAAGGGAATATAAATTGCCGGATGCTCAGGGAAAAAAAGTAGCCATGGAAACCAGAATCCGGGCAGGCTGGGAACTCTATTCAAGTTTGGGCTGTCTGGCATAATGCCGAAGGTTCCCCGAGTGGGCAAACACACTGATGAGCCAAGGCTCCTAAATACTGCAGCCTGAGGAGCAAATCTCCACATTTCTATGTGCCTTCACACTTTTTCCTCACTACACAAATAACGATCACTTATCTCCTAGTCTCATAGCTTTGTAAGAGCTTTCACTTCGAATGATGACACATTAAGAACCATCAAACATCAACATGAACACTTGATCATCCAATTGTAATAAAGCATGATACTGGACTTCTAAAAGTGCTAAAAGATTGTTGTTTTTTCTCAAAAAAAACCCCAAAACACTCAGACTTCCATTATTAACACACTCGATCGTTTTTCAAATCAAGTCATATAGACAAAATTTAAACAACTGCATTTTATTACAAAACTCACCATCCAAAGATATTGAAAAGCACTTCATCATACAAGAACATCATGCCAAATTGACCACCAAAGAGCATCCCAACCACAGAAAAATTGGAGAAAGAAGCACAGACTGAAAACACGGGGGCGGCTCTGACCTAGTTAGTGAACATTGGCTCTGGGGGGAAAAAAGGAGTTGCGGCTTGACGTATACAATATTGCCATCATTCATGGACTTTGGGGGGGGGAGAAGACGACAGACGAGTGATAAACAGCAATGTGTGAAATTTCATATATTAAAAAAAAAAAAAAAAAAAAGGGCAGCAGGACAGAACTTTTCCATCAGTGAAAAATAGGATTAGCAAAGTGTCATGAGAGAGCCTTAGTGTCTAGCACAGCACTACAGAAACACAGGAATCCCCCCCCAAATATGAATGTGCAAGAGGAACCAAAAATCTGACTACAGTAAATACAAGTGGATTTGCACAATGAGACCAAACACTTGGACTGGTCCCTTAGTATGACACAGAGATTTTGATATAAATAGGATGCTGCATGTTGTGTTTATGTAAAAGAGTGGTTCGTATTAGCGCTACAGAGCATTACTGGAGTAGCTTGAGTCAATCCCTCTACAGGTTTAATGGTATTACAGGCCAGTATTTGGGCTGCTTGCGGTCACAGTTACGGTCAAAGGTGAGTTGCATGGCCGTTTCCATGGCCTGGATCTTGGCCGCATCTTTTCCGTAAAGCCGCTTCATCTCGGCACTCCTCCTTTCGCCCGGACGTTCGGCAGGGGCTTTGGCACTCCGCTGCCAAGAACGGAGCAGGTCCTGGTCAGCTGGTACGTAGGCTTCCTGTCGCTCTGCTTCCACCTGCTGTTGCCTCTCTGCAAAACAACGAGAAAAAACAGACGGACACTGTAACAAGTGCTGAAGGCTTATAACCACACAGATCAAATTTGTTGTACTTTGCCAAATCATGTAGGAATGTAAACAGTACGATAAGAAAAACAAGTATGATTTATGATGATGTTAAAGACAAAGGTTAGCCAAGAATTTACACAATTGTCAGAAAAAAACTACTCAAGATATGGTAACCAAAGTGTATGTCTTTAGTTAACAAAAGGACAAGTAATAGATGCTCTGTAAATAAAAGTACACTGTATGGACATAAATACACTACTTGCCACAATTAACATTATTAAGGTAAATAATGTCTTTTTAGCCCCATTTTTCTCCCCAATTTGGTCACCTGCCAAATCCCACCCATCAGCCAGATCTCCTCTCTCAAACATCAGCTACCAACTGATTTGAATGAAGGTAAACATGTGAAACACGAAGCGAGCCAGCTGGATCTTCTCATATTGCTGCTAATGCTCATAATTTCACAGGCAAGCACAACACACTTGGATGAAAAAGTGCTATCAACACTCTTCTGCATACAAGCTCACAAACAATCATATCTGGTTAACGTGACTATACCTGTTTACACTTGGGTTTAAAATGTGTCTTGGGTGATCAGGTCACAAGCATACACCTGAGACACATCACCGTTTACACGTGTGTCTATCATGTGTCTCCATGGTGTCCCGCTGACCACTTAAGCTCATATTTAGTTACTGCCTACGTCACTTCCACTAGTAGGTCAAAGGTCCCCGCGTATGGTTATGTTAAAAACCTGCAACATACATTTATTATTTTCTTGCACTCCAACCACATGCATCAGTGCTCCTCTCCATTTTTTTGAGCATTGGCCCACTACCACAAAAACAACCACCGTGTCCTACATTAATGCACCCCAGACCCCCTCAGTAATCTGTTTTAGTGAATGTGTCTTGGGGGGGTGTTTACACTTGTATTTAGCGCTGACCAGTTGTGATCAGATCGCCCAGGATGCATTTTAATAACCAAATGTAAACAAGGTCTATGATCGACACGTGAGAGAAATAACACCATCCCTCCTTCCCAGAGAGCACAGCCAGTTTTCTTTTCAGCCATGTGATCTTTTGGGATCAAACTAGTGATCTCTGGACAAGAGGGCAATTACTATTCTGATGCATCCTAAACAACACTAGCAAGCTTGTCAGACTGATTAAGTACTTGATGCAGCTTGTGGCATATTTACAGCTTCGGTACCCTTGCAGTTCCAGTTCAACACAAACACACACACACACACACACACACACACACACACACACACACACAGCAAATTCATCTTACAACTTCATGCCCACACATACTCAGTTCCTCTTTGTGGCGCTCTGTCTGAGCGAAGTATTGCCGTAACTCAGCTGTGATGTCCATTTTGCTGACATCATATTCAAGCTCGCTTTCCTCTGAGCTCTCAGACTCTTCTTCGAGCTCCACAGTGTCTTCTTCTTTCTCCCTCTGTCTCCCTGTTTGTGTAGGGACCCTGTGCACGGTCTCTTCATCCTGCCAGTCTGCGTAGCGACATGAGGTGGTGGGAAACACAGGGTATAGAGCAGGGCAATATGCAGACTGTATGGCCTTGCTGTATGCCCGCCGGTGCCTCTGGTACCAACTCATAGCCTGCTGGTAATGCTGCCAGTAACGGGCGTAGACTGGGTGGGTGTACCACAAGTCTGTGTCCTCCTGAATGTCCTGTTCAGGGAAAATGACCAACATATATAAATAAACCCAAAGAAGTGTCTGATAAGTGCAATGATTATTGCTTTAGGGGTAAGAACAAAACAAAGCTTAATTGAACTGGATTGAAATAGTCTTAAAACAGGTCTTCTTCCATACTCACGCCATTTATTAAACATGTTTATATACAGTTTTACTCAAGCACTCAACTAGAATACATGCTTGCCTATACGCTGGCTGAATACCAATTGCCTACCAGTTGACTCTTAAGTGCACTACATAACGTGTGGAAGCCGTTAAATCTGCGTCAGCCTAGTGCACTCTGTAGGAACTATGGAGGAGTAATGAGATGCAGCCGGGTTTATCAAAGCTAGGCTAAACTGGTTAACAAAATGAGTAAAGTGGTCCTTACCATAGTGCAAGTGTATTTATTTGCTAAGTAAATTAAAAGGAGTTTAAGATAAATAATAAATAAATATTTATTCGAAAAATAGCGCAATATTTCCCCTCCGACGACGTAAATATATCTCTCTCAGCCTCCTCAGTGCTGTAAACCTGAGTGTTTCCGGTCCGCTGGAATCATGGGAAAATACCCGCCATATAAAAAGCCTAATCGCTGTATCTATGGGGCCATGTGTGGTTTTTTTTATTATTATTAATAAATATTAAAATATATGTATTACTGTGGCCTCGACTGTACTGTATGTGATATAAAATATGTATTATGTGGTCAGTTTCACGCAAATAGATATGGGTTTGCTCAAGCAATTTTTATTTTTTAACCAGGGGAATGTCTCCCCTTGTCGGTCAGATTAATACATAACATCCTTTAGAAACAATGGAATCAAACCAGATATTTTTTTTCCTGATAAAAATCTCTAAATTGCTAAAGCGCTCGGGTTTTAGAGGTGTCTACAGATTAGCTTTACTAATTCATTAATAATTTCTACGGTTAATCTCGGAGTAAACAACAGTGTACAACCACTGATTACACATTATGAAGAATGAACACAGGAATCTATTCTTTTCTTACTGAAATAATAAAAAAAAAGTTTAATTAACGTTTAAATGTTCCTTCGGAATAAAAGTAAAACAATTGTTCAACCTTCCACATAGCCCTATGACAACTTCCCACCCCATTCATACGTCTCCCGCCACAACGTCGTACTCACAGCGCTCTGATTGGTCACTTCCCTTCTCCTGTGATCGTGTAAGCCAATAAAGTCCCGGGGGCGGGCTTTTACAGAATTAGGGTAGAGAAGGAAATTACCTTCCCACCTGTATTCTTATGAATCCCGCTAGAAGTTCATCCCCACACGCAGCGGTCTGATTGGCCAGTTCACTGCCGCTTGTGAAACTGTATCCAATACAATACAGGAGGCGGGCTTTGTTAGAATACGGGTAAAAAAAAATGAACGCGCGAGGCGTGGAAACTACTCGAATGCCCACTATTGGGTGACGACAAGCGCGTAACTTGATGACGAAGAACACAAGTGACCCGACGACGGGAAGATGGCGGAGTACCTAGCGTCCATTTTTGGTACAGAGAAAGACAAGTGAGTGGAAAAAAGAACCCGTTTGTTGGTTAACGTTGCCCCGCGTGTGGAAAAAGCAAATTCCATTAAATATATTTCTGTATTATCAGTATGAACTGAATGTTTAGTGAAGCACTAACCGGAGAGGGCGGATATTTTAATTGTTCGTGTGCATAGCTATGCTAATGTAGCGCTAGCTAGCGCGCAGGCGGAGAAGCGGCTCAGGGGCTTCAGCAGGCATGAAGCACGAAAGCGTGCGTTTTATTAACCAGGACTTGATCATAATTTCCCGCTCCTAACCTGATCTGTCTTTTTTTACGCCGCGCTAGGTGATGATCTCATGAAAGTTGACCAGAACGTTGTTTTTTGTTGTATTTTAATTCAATCTAGATTTTACAAACACAAGGTTAGCTGTGCCATGTTAGCCCGCTCTTAGCTCATTATGCTTTAAGTCGGAGATGCTAGCGGTGTTATCCTAAAAACGTGTTAATGTACTCCAACTTGTTTTATTTGGTCTCACTGGACATTTAAATTAACCCTCGGTTGTATAATATACCCCAACTCTTCCTTTAGTGAACGGTCTAAAACCGAAACAGATTTAGCTGAAGATAACACCGTAACGTGTGTGTGTGTGTGTGCTCCTTTTCCTCCATCACCCAGGGTCAACTGCTCCTTCTACTTTAAGATTGGAGCATGTCGACATGGAGATCGCTGCTCCAGACTCCATAATAAACCAACTTTCAGCCAGGTATGCTGCTGTTTCTCTCAGTGAGAGGCAAGAACCTGTACTTTTTTTATTATTGTTATTTCATTTCATCATCTTGACCACCATCAGGGCTTATAGATACCCATCCTGTTTCATGCAGTAATGATTAAAACTGCGAATGCACCGATAACACACTTTCAAACTCTTGAAACACACAATTGAGCTCTGAGGATGGTCAGATTTTGATCCCGTATGTATGCACATCCTATTTCGAACACTTTCATACCTGTTAAGGCAAACCTGAGTGAAACACAGAAATAAATAACCAGCATGACTGGGTGACGTCCTGCAGTTGGATCGATCCAGGGTAGAATCGCTTTCATTGGGAGTGGGAACCAGATTCATAGTTCAGATTCAACTTTGGAAGGAACCTGTCAAAACAGAGTGGTGCTCGAAGCATCTGGGCGTCAGCGTCGCTCGTTCACGTTTAAAACACACATCGGTCTGTGCTTGTTCAGTAACTGAGTAACCAAAAATGCTTGAATGAAAAGTGCTGTCCTGGGTTCACAGACAGGATCTGTGGCATGTCAGTCAACTTCACAGGTGCTCACTGAAGGCATGGAATATTTTAAGGGTGTAAAAATATTGAGTATCATAATGTTTTGTGATGCTGTTTCAGTTCTCAACACTGATTTTAAATGAATAGTTTAATAGAGTTTACAGCAATTTAAATCTTCCACTTTATCCTGATAACATAAACAGACAGGAAGTAGCATAAGGGTGCCCTGCGAACCTGTGCTTTATACTAGGACA
>JAQMCW010000010.1:8395357-8406264 GCA_030068335.1 Chrysichthys cranchii
TATAATATAATATAAAGCTGAATGAAGCAGACATAGAGATCCTGTACAGCAGGTTTAGGAACACGCTAACTAAGTAAGTCAAAGTGGCTAAAACAAACAAATCCAAAACGCAAGTCATGGCTGTGAGGCAGTTTGGAAAGTCATGCTCAGGCATGTTCGCCTGGTTCTTTCTCATTCGTTTATTAGAGCCACCACCATACCAGGAAGCATGCAGGAAGCAGGGGGTTTGACAGGGGTTTTGGAGAAACCTGATCAACGCATTATAGGACTGCTTAAGGTTGCCAAAAATGGGTCAGTGCAGGGGGAACTGTAGTGAACATGGGAGTGCATTTCATAATACGACACCTTGGCTACACAAGAGTCCTTACTATGGGATGTTGTTTGTGGACTTGTTTAGTTCAATGTTAAACACAGTCTCAGGTCTGATTCGCCCAGGTCAGAGGGCCAGTCTCCACCTGCTAGTGGATCACCAACTTCCTAACAGCAAGGAAGCAGAAGGTGAGGCTGGAAAAATTCACATCCAGCATCTGCACCCTCATCATTGGTGCTCCACAGGGGTGCATGCACTCACCTCTACTTTTCCATGTACTCTAATGGCTGTTGTGAATTAAGACAAATTATTAAAATATCCAATCTCATCCAGGTTACCTTGCTCAATCTCCTCAGGTAAAAATAACCATAGCTTGTGTATTGTACTTTTATTTTTTGGCATTGCCTTAGTTTTTACCCGAGGTCCTTAGTTAAATAAATCCTTTACAACTGCTTCCCATTTTTAGTTTCTGTCCAGATGCTTGTCTTCCTCCACCTGTAAGGAAAGTTCCACCTCAAAATACCTGGTTTATGATCATTCTCCATCTCGTTTTTCACATCTGGATGGATATCTGGGCACCTTCACAGGCAGATATTGCCAGTTGCATTGGTTTTTTAAAAATATTTCCAGGTGTCCTCCATGACCGATGCTTTGGAATACATTTAAGAAGTGAGCAGTTATTAGGCGTCATTAGGACGACCGTGATCCTGTGTGCTGAATCAGTTCCTTAGGACGAAACTTTAGTTTCTCATGTAATTAAACAGATTCCTTTATGGTAATCCTGAAAGTACAGATAAGGAAATTATTGCAAACCATTTTTAATCCCGTCGGCTCTACTGAATTCAGCCTAACTATGGGTACTGTACAATTTCAGCATGGTTTGATTAATTTTCTTGGCCTGTGCTTCGTATGACTGCTTTTGCTGTCCTTCAGCCTGTGTATTTGCTTTGGGTCTTGATCAAGGCCAGCAGTGACGTATCTGTCCGTCTGCAATTTAGACCTTTTAACGGCCTCTATGTTGTAAGACTCCAGCTTATGTAAGGTGTTTATCCCATCATGCAGTACTTGTGTACACACATTGTGTTTTTAGATGGATGAAAATTGTGCTACTTTGCCTTGAATTTCATTTCCTTTCCAGTGCCTATTCCAATACACTATTGCGTTGCACATACCAAGGAGTGTCACTTGGTTACACAAGTGGATCACTAAGTGATTGCAGGCAAAAAGTGCGCTAGCCTTGCTTTTGACCATAAAGGGAAAAAATAGCAAGGGCTCTCGTTCTTTAGTCGTCATTTTCCCACCAATATTCAGTGCCATAATAACATGAAATCCAATACAGAAATGGTGGATACATCAAACGCTCCAGACACTACAAGCAGTTATACAAAGTTTAAACTTTCGAATCATGTTGGCACGGCATAAAGATCCTTTTTATTTTTTTCCCCTCCAAACGTAAACGATCGTCCATAAGGGTTAGAGCTACATTCCTACTGCTCCAGTGACTCTCGAAATGGGCACTGCTGTTGTCATTTCTAAGGAAACGGAGACATGCTGAACAGAGTGGGATGTACTGTATTTTCTCAAAGCTGTCTAATCTGCTTCTGAGTGCTGCTCATGGTACGTTACTTATGGCTCACTTCCATATGGTCACACCGTATTCACAAGCCCGTGAAGGCATGCAGAAATGAGAAAGATGCACTGATTGTCACACAGTATTATCATGGATGCTTAAATATAACCTCAGAACCCCTATGTTTCAATTGGAAAGTGATTGTTTGGGTAGCCAGAGGCACAGATGTGCTGACCTTGCCCTCCGGTCAGTTCATGTCAAGGCAGTCAGGTGAGACGTGTTTTCTCAGAGCTGGACATGGGGAGTGAAGTTTGCACAGCTGCAACAGTGTGTTTAGTACAGATCATTTCCCTTCACTCAGTTTCCATCCAGTATGTTTATCCCTGGCAAAACAAGGATTAAAAGGTTTCACCAGTCACTGATTAATTCTCACACTATGGCTTTGTGCCAGGTTTTATGGTTATGTAAGAATTCACAATGCCAAAACTCTCCTTTTGGATTTCATTTGGGTGTATTTGGTGGGAAATGTTTAAAATAAATAATAATAAAAATACTTTTAAAGGAAACGAGAGGAAAGTATACAAATATGAGTAGCTTGTTAAAATGTTATGGTTAGGTCTTTTTGGTTAGAGGCTTGCTCTCTTAAAAAAAAAAAAAAAAAGAAAAAAGAAAAAAAATGACCGGTCCCCCCCACTACAAACCAACATAATGTGACCTAAAACTAGCAATGTGTGTCTGCCCAACAGTTAAATTTATTATACATTTTGAATCCTGTTCAGTTTTTCTGTAGATCTTTCAGTCCACAGATTCTGAGGAACTGACCTCATCCTCTCGTCTTCTGCAGTGAACCATGCCTTCAGTGCCTTCCAATAAAGAGGATGATCTGTCCAAACCTGCCTGCCCATTTGCTGGCAAAAAGACCACCACAACCAGCAGTAGTGATGGATTGTTTCAGACGAATGGCATGGAAAGCTCTGAGAACTCCATTGAGAAATGGATCCGTCCTGACCTTCCCAGCAAGTGCACGTGGAGCCTGGAAGGACCACAGACTGATTCCCCACACACACATACACCCCGGTGAGCAACATTCAGATTACCACCTTAGTTCAGTAGCTGACGGTTTTAGGATTGTAAGGAAGCTTGTAGGGAGCCAAGTAAAGAGCTTTGATTGGGGGGGAAACTTGATGAATCATGCTTGCATGTTCAAAGTCCCAGAAGAGTTGAATGTAGTTTAACATTTATAAACCTGTAAATAAGTTCTTGATATCAATGCTGTAAAAATATTCTCGAATTGCACCTAGTGTCACTATAAAAGACTTAATGGACAATTTTATCAACAACTTAAGTGGGGGGGGACGATGCATGGCCGGGACCTTAAACATCCTTGTCAGTGCACTTGGTTTAATAATATGCAGGAGAAAAGTTTATAGAACCACAGTTAATCTTTACTGGGCATGTATGTGAGTCATTCAGCCTTTCACAATGTGTGAAAGGTTGAGAGGTAAGAGAGAAGGCCATCATGTCCCTTGACGAGAGTTGCAGGATAACCTGTAAGCAGCACACAGAGAACAATAACAACGGCCATCTCTTTTGCTACGTTCCACCAAAACCATCACAGAGCTGTGTGTCTCGAACATCTAGGCAAATTATAACACTTTGGACAACATACTGGCGAGATGAAACAAAAATGCCTCTCTTTGGAAATAATCCAGCTTGTCATGTTTACCCACAGTGAAGTACGGATGTGGGAGCATGTATGATGTGGCGCAATAGATGTCATGAAGGAAGCATGAATGGAGCAATGTATGGACGTATATAAAGGGGAGAATTGAATCTTGTCAAGAAACGGAATCCGATGAGAAGGACATTTCAAGAAGACGACATTCAGTCATAAAAACATTATATATCCAAAAGTATGTAAACGCTTGACCAACACACCCATATGTGGTATAATTGCATAATTATATATATTGTCTTTGTATGCTGAAGCATTTCAGTTTCACTTCACTGGAACTCAAAGGGCCAAACATTTGAATGAAATGAAAATGAGGTCCATAAAGACATGGGTTCTCAAAGTTGGAGTGAAGTTGGACTCAAGTGCCCTGAACTCAACCACACTAAACACCTTTGGGATGACCTGAAAGATGACTACCTTACTCATGCTATTGTGGCTAAATGGGCAGGCTTTCCGACAGCCATGCTTTAAAATCAACTGGAAAGATCTCCCAAAAGACTGAAGGCTGCTATTGCAGCAAAGCAGTTTTGGAGCGGGATGTTCAGCAAGCATATATGGGTGTGATGGGTCAGGTGTCCACATAATTTTGGTTAGAGCGTCAAGAAGTATACCTAGCCAAACTGAGATTTGAAACTAGGGGGGATTTGGATGATTTAGAACTTGAGTCCATAGGTGTCCCCGTAACCTTGGGTAATGGGAGAAGATTTGACCAGAGGAGTGAGCTGAAACTGAACCACAGTGTAACACAAAGCAAATTATTTCTTGGTATGGACTTCATAGCTCTAAATGCTAACAACAGCTTTGTGCCAAAGTGCTAGTTTTGTTTTGTTTTTTTGTTGTTGTTTTTTTGTCTTGTCTTGTCCAAGTACTTTTTCACTCTGACTTAATTTTTAAAATGTGCAGAGGGGCCCAAATATGTATATACACCAACAGTGGTTATCTATATACGTTTTCTTAAAGGTGTCATTGCATTGTTTTTTCATGAATTTTGCCATGGTCTCTAGTATGAATGAATGCCCTCTGAGTCAGTTTTGGGGAAAAAATGCTCTGGTGCTCCTGATTCAGGCTGTTCTAGTTTGGTGGAGGGGCCAACAACAGGATTTTGGCTCTTGGTCATGAATATTCCTGACATGCAAACGTATCGCCTCTGATTGGCTAACAGCACTGTGACGCTCCCTCCAGTGGGTCATCAGAGGTTCGACCTGCCTCCGCTTGGTAAAACACAAAGTTCAAGCCTGTTGAACCAGATGGAACAAGCTGCTTCTTAGTTTTCATTGTCATTTCGCCATTAAGTAACGTAAGCTTCTGCATGTTTCTGCAGTCGTTTGGTTGAAGACTAATTTTCCCCTGCCCTCAGTAAGTCATAAAGTACGTCATTGTTTTTTTTTTTTTTTTTGTTTTGTTTTGTTTTGTTTGTTTGAGCACATGCTGTACCAATATGGTCCTTATGTACGTTTTATCATAATATACCCTCAATTAACATCGTTTCTGTGTTTTTATTAATTATTTGTTGATTTTAAATGTTATTAATTTTATCATTTTTATTTCACCAATTAAAGGCCCACTTGTCCAAGCATCCTACCCAACATCCTCGGAAAAATTGGGGACACGCCACTGGTGCGCATCAACCAGATCACCAAGACCTACGGGCTCGAGTGTGAGCTGTGTGAGTAGGAAGTGAAGACTACCTGCAGTAAAAATGACACATTTGAATGTTCATGTCAGTAGTTCAGCATTTGCTTGTGTGTATGCAGTGGCAAAGTGTGAGTTCTTCAATGCTGGCGGCAGTGTTAAAGACAGGATCAGTCTGCGCATGGTTGAGGATGCAGAGAGAGCAGGCATCCTTAAACCTGGAGATACCATCATAGAGCCTACTTCTGGAAACACTGGTAGTGTGTGTGTGTGTGTGTGTGTGTGTGAACTGCTGAAATAAAATAATACAAGCCAGTTTCATTATTTTGTAGTCTGACTTGTCCACTCCGTGTGTTTGTCAGGTATTGGTCTTGCTCTGGCTGCTGCTGTGAAGGGCTACCGCTGCATCATCGTCATGCCTGAAAAAATGAGTATGGAAAAGGTACGACCATTTACTGAAGCATAATAATTGATATTGATGAGTGTATTCTCAGACGTTGTATTAAAAAAAAAAAAAAAAAAAAACTTTGCACGTTTAGGTGGATGTGCTGAGAGCTCTGGGCGCAGAGATAGTCCGCACACCCACCAGCGCCCGTTTCGATTCCCCGGAGTCCCATGTGGGCGTGGCTTGGCGCCTGAAAAATGAAATCCCAAATTCTCACATTCTGGACCAGTACCGCAATCCCAGCAACCCCCTGGCTCACTACGACACCACAGCTGAGGAAATCCTAGAGCAGTGTGATGGTTGGTGCCACTTTCCTTTACCAGCCATTGCACGTCTCAAAGTGTTCTATGGCTCACAAACACCAACGCTGAGAAATTTCTCTTTATATTCATACGCATTTCCCTGTAGACAACTTAATTAACTTAAATGCTGAATACGTTGTGGTAAATGGGCTTGTAATGGCTCGGTCTCTTTGCATAGGAAAAGTGGACATGCTGGTAGCAGGAGCTGGCACTGGGGGCACCATCACTGGCATAGCCCGCAAGCTGAAGGAGAAGTGCCCCAACGTTAAGGTGAATGCGAACACTTTGTGTCAGAGGATTCTATTCGTTTTCCTTATAAAGCAATGGTTTCTGAATCTAATTGCTCAGAAGGCAGTTGATTTTATTTATTTTTTTTCCCCTCCTTCTAAATTTTGTTTATTTATTTATATTTTTTATTTATATATTTATTAATATATAATAATTCATGTCACAGGTAAAATCTCCATGAGTTTGTATAGTGGACACCCCACATAATCCATATCTAATAGCACACATTTGCTAAATGACAGCACATTTGATAAAGAACAATGTCTAATCACTGACATCCCAAAGACTTTCTTAATAAGTTGTGATTTGAGGGATGATTTGTTTGAGTTAAATAAATTGTTAAATGAGTTTTATACATTGTTTAATGAGAATGATGACGAGGAATGGTGTGTTTTTGTGGGTATTTCTCAGCAGTAAATATTAAACCGTGCACCAGGCTGGATCACGCCAACCTCGTCATTAATTATTTACAGCACATCTTGAAGTGTTTTGTTCAAATTACCAACAGTACCAAATGCACCCATGTACGTACAGTGTATATATTACTGATATTCTTAGTGCATGTCTATTACATACATGTATAGTATTACATGTCCACTATATGGCATATGGCTATGAATACTGCAGTATACAGCTTCTAAGACCAGAAATGAACCTAACAGTACAAGAATGGTGACTAAATTATTTAAATATATAATGTATATAGACAAAGGTGGGGGGAAAAAACAAACAAACCAGTGGCTCTGTTGTCAGATTATTGCTGTAGACCCAGAGGGATCCATTCTGGCTGAACCGGAGGAGCTAAACCAGACGGATAAGACGCAGTACGAGGTGGAGGGCATCGGCTACGACTTCGTTCCTACTGTGCTTGACAGATCCGTGAGTGAACGCTTGTATAAGCACACACCCATATGCAAACACACTCCCACGTTTAAAAACGACCTCTCCTAGGGTTACAATGGGTAAGATCCCAAAAGGTAAGTTGACTTTGTAAACAACATGGTGCTGGCTCCTGGTTGGTAAGAAGTATGAATGTGTTACAGGTTCACAAGAGAAGGACAGCAGGTTGGAGCAGGCAGAGTGAGGATGATTTGGTGCAAAATCCCATTAAAAGAATGTTTGTTTTTTACTAAATAAAATTACACCCCACCCCAAAAAAAAAGAAAAGAAAAGAAAAAGAAAAAAAAGCTTAGGTGGCACTTTGCTGTCAAGCCCATCATTAGATTCAGGCACTACAGACTATTGAGCTAGTACCTACAGGTGCTCCCCTAGTTACGATGGGCCATCTTGCAATTTTTCGAAGTTACAATGACTATCGCGATGCACTAAAAATTGTAAAATATTTAGAAAATGGTTCAGATTTGCAGGCAGGCATCGCTGGCAGGTCAGCGTAACAGCATATGACGTACGTGGACGTTCGATATTTTACTCTTGATGGAGATGCGTTCCGCTAAACCCACTGCATCACTTGAGGACTAACCTGTATTTCGTTTCAATTGTGCTTGGTATTTAAGCTCTCTAGCTGTTTTGTTTACTTCATATGTGAATTATGCTTTGTTTGAGCTTTCAGAAATTTTTGCTATGTAATCTCTTGGGCAGACAGCGGATTCAAATTTGTGGAGATGGATTCCTCAGATTTTATTGAGGCGCCCGTGTCCCTATGGTTGAAAAACGAGTCATCTCTGCTATCTTATTAATTCCTCTGGCAATCAAAGCACCAGATCAAACATTGTGCAGGATTTTTTTTTTCCTGGCTTGGTTTTGTCAGATCTGTTTTAATTACTGTATATCAGAGTTCTGTGTTTAATTGAACATGTCAAGTTAGAAAGTTAAACAACGTTGGCCCATTATCAGCTCCCAGTACATCACCAAACATTTTACTTTTCTTCTTTTCTCTATTTCATGTCTGTTTAATTGACTGTCGCACAAATGGGAGGAATATGTATGATGATTTGTAAGCACCTTCAGTAACTTGTCAGCTAACTTTAGGCCAAGAGTCCTTCAGGAGATATTATTCCTAGATTACAGTACTTGTAATATTAATGTTGAGTGTTTAGAAAATCTTCTGATGTGTGATCATTTAGATACATCAGCCACTATTATTCTGTGTATTACAGAGAAGCTGGAGTTTGATTGCGCCCAACGTTACTAGGTATCGATTCTTAACCCTGTGTTTGTGTGTTTCTTTTTAAGGTGGTGGACAAATGGTACAAGTCCAATGACGATGAGTCATTCGCTATGGCTCGTATGCTTATAAGAGACGAAGGCCTGCTTTGTGGTACAGTGCAAACTAAATTGTTTCCCTGGGAGGGTAGAAAAAATACGACTGTTTTTGCTGCAGCACTTTAGACCTCGATAAGACGCACATTACAAATAAAACAGGAGGTTGAGGTTGAATTGATCATCCCCCCACCCCCATTACACCTGGTGTCTTTAGGTGGCAGTTCAGGTACGGCCATGGCTGCAGCGGTGAAGATGGCTAAAAAGCTGAAGGAAGGGCAGCGCTGTGTGGTCATCCTTCCTGATTCTATTCGCAACTACATGTGAGTAGAGGAATTCCAAGCTGTTGTAAAGAAAGTTAGGGGTAATGAAGGATTTTTTTTTTTTTTCCCTTTAATACACAATTTGGTCATTTGCCAATTCCAGTGCACTAGCCAGGTCTTCCCTACTGTAACTTGCTGCATTACCGGGTAGTGTAACACACTCTGAGGAAAGCACTCTCTGATGTCTTCTACATGCATGAGCGCAGGGATGCCTTTGATAGCTAGTGATTGACAGGAAAGAGTGCGTGCTTTCACTCCAACCCAGAGAACATGGTCAGTTTTTACTTGGACTCCTGGCCACCGATGGCTGCGGACTCAAACCCAAACCATGAAATTTGGTAGCGGGGTGTAGCATAGGCCAAGGAAGTTAAATTTTGCCGCAAATTTAGTTTCAATTTCGCAAATCTTGAGATGCGGCACTTGGTCTTAGTCAGTGTCTGCATTCAACAATGTCATATTTATAAAAAAATAAAATAAAATAAAAAATCCAGTAGATGGCAGTAAAGTTCACTCACTTATCTTCTGTCACTTAATCCTGTTCAGGGTTGTGGAGTGAAGCTGGAGCCAATCCCAGCTGACTTTAGACGATGGGTGGGGTACACCCTGGGCAGGTCACCAATCCACTGCAGGGCGACACACTGATATGGACAACCATTCACACTCGCGTCCACTCCTACATGCAATTTAGTGTAGCCAATTAGCCTAATCCCCGCTGTGCACGTCTTTGGACTGTGGGTGGAAACCCACGCGGACACGGGGAGAACATGCAAACTCCACACAGAATGGTGCCCAGGTCGACCCTGGGGATCGAACCTAGGACCTTCTTGCTGTGAGGTGACTGCTAACCACTGGGGCAGAGGGTAGCTCAGGGAGTTAAGACATTGGACTACTAATCAGAGGGTTGGGAGTTCAATTCCAAGCACCGCCAAGTTGCCAGTGTTGGGCTCCTGAGCAAGGCCCTTAACCTAAACTGCTCAGATATAAAGTAGTTATGGTTGCATTTGTGCATCATAGGAGTTGACTATTGTCCTTGGTGGATGTCTGCGCTCTATTATTGCCCTTCCTGAAGGCTTATCCAGTTATATTCTATTCCCTTGTGTACCCATGAAGGAAGACACTGTTCGGGATCTCACGGTCCTTAATAGTATCCAGAAAATCCCAAATGGAAACCTGGAGAAATCTGAGACAACCTATTAACCCAACTTCCCAAGTTCTGTCATGTAATGGAAACCATGAGAGATTTTTCCTAATGGAAGGGTTTTTTCTTTTTAAACATGCACAAATGGATTTGCATGGCCAACTCTGCATTGACACATAGCTAACCTGTATCCCAGGAGTAGTATATTCTACACAAGGATGATGGTTAAATTGGCTGATGGCTTGCCAACATGACAAGTTCTCATATGGAAGCATTGCCATGGCAATGGGCATGCCAACAATTAACGTCGTACTTTAGGGTTTGAGATTTAATTATTCTAGTTATGTAGTTAAGTGTGTATGTGTCCATAGTTGTTCTCAAAAGATAAAAATTCATCTTTTTTATTTAGGTCCAAATTCCTAAGTGACAACTGGATGTTCCAAAAGGGCTTCCTCACTGTAGAAGACATCATGGTTAGGAGGCCCTGGTAAGGACTGCATGTTTTATAATGTTGCACATAGCTGGTGGGTGTTTTGTGTTTTGCTTTAGCTTTAGAAAAATTTGCAGATGAAGAAACAAGAAGCACATTGTACAATGGTGCATCTCTCTCTCTCTCTCTCTCTCTCTCTCTCTCTCTCTCTCTCTCTCTCTCAGGTGGTGGAATCTCCGGTTACAGAATTTGAACCTTTCGGCTCCTCTCACTGTTTTGCCCACCGTCACCTGTCAGAAAACCATCAAAATTCTGAAAGAAAAAGCGTTTGACCAAGCACCAGTCGTAGATGAGGCTGGGTGGGTGTCATACTCCTACGCACGCAAATTCATGGCAGGGGTGTAAAAAATTTATAGCTTTTTTTTTTTTTTTTTAAACTTCATTTAAATGATAATTAATAAAATGTATCCTATTTGCCCACTTAATTGTGATAAACCTGGATCATTTATTTTTT
>JAQMCW010000010.1:8451751-8465346 GCA_030068335.1 Chrysichthys cranchii
ACAAATACAAATACTTTCCCCCCCTCAACAAATACAAATACAGATACAAATACCGGCTGCGTCCTACACCCCTAATACACACACATATATATATTAGGGGTGGGACTCGTTAAAAAAATTTATCTAATTAATTAGAGGCTTTGTAATTAATTAATCTTGATTTATTAAACCTCTCATTGTTGACGTATACCTATGATGAAAATTACAGGCCTCTCTCATCTTTTTGAGTGGGAGAACTTGCACAATTGTTGGCTGACTAAATACTTTTTTGCCCCACTGTATATATATATATATATATATACAGGTGATCCTCTCGTCTACGGACACCGCATTAATGGATATAGGATGCAAAGGACAAAATCCACTGGTCTGAAAGCATAATCCATTAGCCAGAATGTCCATGAAAGTTTAAAAATCCCGGGTGTTGCGAACTGAGTCCTGTAGTTCAGCAATTGTCCGCTGGGCGGCCGTTGCGTGCGTGCTACTAATTGCTTACAAGCGTTGGTTGAGCTGTGGTTGTTGTGAAGCTATACTGTTTTTTTCTACGATTATTTGGGGTTTTTCACCTCAATGTTTTCTCAATGTACTTACTTGTTTATGTTGGTTGTTATGCTGCTTGTCATATGTACAGTACTTTGGTTGCACTTTTATGGACCTTAGTGGTGTTTTTCCTTGGATTTCCATTATTTTAACCCCACCATGCTAAAACACTTCACATCAACAGACTATTCAAGTCAACGGACAACCTCTCCCCCCAATTAGTCCGTTAATGAGAGGATCAACTGTATATATGTGTGTTTATATATGTATATATATATATTTTTTTATGTATGCATAATAACACAAAAATATGATCATTTAAAATACTACTATTACTATTACTACTGCTACTAAAGATAATTTTTTATTACTATTAATATTGTTATTATACACTTTTTTCTATGCTAGTTTTGATTTAAGACTTTAAAATAATCATAGCCTGAGGACTTCAGATTTTCTTTGTGCTGTGTTATTCACACAAATCTGGCAACCCTGTAGAGAGCCCATGGAGTGTGTTTTGTACGCAATTAAAACGAAAACTGGGCCGAGTACAGCATGTCAACGCTTCTATGGCGTTTAATAAAACATTCTATTTATTTGTCCTTTACCATTGTACGAGCCTTTATTGACCATCGAACGGATGAATCGCAAATTAAACGATCCAGTGCACCATATAGTGCTTAGAAGCCATTATTTTACATCATATTTAGTGCGCTTCGTTAGGGACTGTCGAGCTTTTTGAGACACAGCCGTTGTGTGATGCCCCGGCGAAGCTTCGCTGTAAGCCGCCATCTTGAATTCGCTGTCAACAAGCTGAGCATGAGTGAAACAGCCTAATCACTTAGCTAAGGTTGTCATTGTCACTTGGTTTTTCTCTTCATGACCTGTGACATGTATACATATCTCCTACAACTAGTACGGAGCTCAGACATTTACGGTAATAAATAAACTAGAAAATGAGCAAAAGGTCTACTTCCGGTCGCTTCGCGACGTGTTATGGACAAGGTGCAAACTGAAAGCTACAAATAACATTTTTTTGTATATTGCAAATGTTTCATGTAATCACAAGGGCGTGAGAATGAGGCCCTGGGTGAGTCTGCTCAGAAGTGCAGTCTGGAACTGCAGATTCAAGGTTAGTCATGGAGCATTTCAGACAAATCCAGCAGTCCCAAAGCGGACAGTGTGCATGGAAATCAAGAAGAAATGGACCAGACCAGCTGGCTCTGATACAGGCATAAAGACTTTTAACAGTCTCACCAAACAGAAGGAGCCTCTGGTTTTGGCCCAAGAGGGAAGAGCAACCTGGTAAGGCAAGCTTCAGAAAGCTTTAGGTTAAAGTACAGCCATACTGTGTGCTTATAGTTTGATTTATATGCTTCACTGTTGTGTTATGTGTAGGTACAGTTGTGGACCCACAGTTTATGATCATGCCCATCTTGGTCATGCATGGTAAGCCCATGCACATCACTGCTAAAATAATAGATGAAGTTGTTATTTGCAATTGTATCTACACTGTAAATACACTATCTGACCAAAAGTTTGTGGACACCTTACCATCATACTCGTATGTGGGTTTTCCCAAAAAGGTTTGAAGCACACAGTTGTCTAGGATGTTTTTGCACAAAGAAAGGTCCATGATGGGGTGTCAAGATTGTGTGGAAGAACTCAAGCAGTCTGCTCAGAACCCTTACCTCAACCCCAGTGAATGCCTTTGGTATGAACTGGAAAACAAACTGCATCCCAGGCCTGCTCACCTAACATCAGTGTCTGATCTCACCAATGCTTTCGTGGCTGAATGGGCAAATCCCCATAGAGATGCTCTAAAATCTAGTGGAGGTTATAACAACAGGAAAGACGGGGCAAAATCTGGATTGTGATGTTGAAAAAGCACGTGGGTGTTATGGTCAGGTGTCCACAAACTTTTGGCCGTATGGTGTACAGCGTAAATATTTTGTCTGTTGGGTCCCCTTGTTTTTCACATCAAAAGCTCCTACGTCAGATTTGACATCCTGCAAAGAATTTTAACCAGGATATTCGGAATAAACGTAACTCACGTCATGGTCATCACTGACATCGATGATAAGGTCATACAGAGAAGCCTCGAGGCGAGTATGCTTTGACTGACACTGTATTGCAATATTTCTCCATACGTACACTATGATGTAGAGAAATAACTTGACCAGGAGATTCTGGGCGTGTTGTCATTTAGTTTGAACTGATTCTTGTTTCTCCTGGTAGGAGAGGATCTCACCGTTTGTGCTTGCCCAGATGTATGAAGAGGAGTTTAAAAGAGACATGCTGGCCCTGAAGGTCTTACATTGAATTCTAATATTAAATACACCTATACACATTGTAGATACAGATAGGAGACAAATTAAAATTAAACTTTGTTGCTTGGGGGCACTATAAATTGTTTGATGAGCTTTAAAATGATGTATGGACTTTAGTCACTAGATCTCTTTTCACCAGTTGAAAGTCTGTGAGGCAATTTGGTTTGAAATGTTCGACAGTGTTCTCCACCAACGTCATCAAAACACAAACTGAGAGAATGGTTTGGAGAATTGGTGTTCATAACTCCAGTATAGTTCCATAGATTTGAAGAATCGATGCAAAGCTTTTCTGATGGCTCATGTTGGCCTGACACCTTGCTATGAAACTTTATATTTGTTTTTCCAGGAATCTTTCATTCTTGTATGTGTGTGTGTGTGTGTGTGTGTGTGTGTGTGTGTATATATAAGTACGAGGAAGAATAAAAACATAAAGGCAATTTTAAACTTGTGTGATAACCCGGAGAGCAAACAACAAGGCATGGAGTGGAGACATGCATCTTCTCTAGTGAAGACGAAATTCAAAATCAGCCCTCCCCCAAGAATCTTTATGTTCTTTTGGGACATGAAGGTTCTTATTCTGCTGCATATTTCCAAGCGCTTGGGCATACATTGAACAGTGCAAATTACTGTGCATTGCTTCAAAATGAACTTAACCCTGCAATTCACAGCAAAAGAAGAGGAATGCTGTCCAAAACAGTATTGCTGCACCATGACAATGCATGTCCTCATACAGTAGCAGAGACAGTAGAGACAGTGCAGCAGCTCGGGTTTGAATGTCTTCCACATCCTCCTTACAGCCGGATCTGATGCTGAGCCATTATCACATCTTCGGTCCACTGAAGGAGGCGCTGCATGGTCACAGATTCACCTCTAATGATGAAGTAAAGGAAGCGGTGCTTACCTGGCTTCAAAAGCTAGTTGAACGATATGACAAATGCGTCATCTTGCATGGGGACTATGTGGAAAAGTGATATGTTCGGTTTCTCACAGAAACTTCTGTTTACTTCTATTAAAGCCGTTAAGTGTATTTTGCCTTTACTTTTTGACTCTCCCTCGTACAACTTAATATTTTGTGAAAGTATGAATGGATATAACTGTTAAGCATCCAGTGGTGGCATAAATATGATATATTTTTTTGTCCACTTTAGGTTATTCCGCCAGCTGTCTATATGAGAGTCACAGAGAACATACCTCAGATTATAGCTTTCATTGAAGGCATCATCAGAAACGGCCATGCTTACACCACAAGCCAAGGTCAGATCTCTTTCTGTGTTGCATCTCAAGCAGGTCTACTAGCATGATGGTACGCATTTACATGTACTTTCTTTGGTTTAATGTTATTACATTGGCAGTGTTATTAAGGCAAGAAGATGTGTAATCAAGCATTAGGAAACAGATGATGTGGTGCTTATCTGAAAAACGAAGAAAAAGAAAGAAAGAAAAAGAAGTCCCTTATTCATCAAATTTGTGTAGAAACAAGCTCAGATTTGGGCTCACAACATAACATCGGAACGACTCTGATTTGTATGCACTTGATGAATCCACTTAAGCTCTCTGGACACATGCAGTCATATGCAGACACTACACCCTGATTTACCCTCATATGCATCTCATTTACATGAAACGACCCATGTGTTGTAATAGCAAGCCAATAAAATGATGACATTCAGCAAGTTGTAGGTTTATACCAAGATCTAAGGAAGGAAGTAAAATGTACCAGATTTTAAATTGGTGTAGGAGAGGAAGGAAACTGTTGGTGAAATTTGTGTTAAAATAAAAATTATGCACTTTTAACACAGGGGACGTCTACTTTGATACTCAGTCCATTGGCAGTCGTTACGGCAAGCTTGTGAACATGGGAAATGCTGCTGGGGAAACAGGTAGGCGTATATTATACACGGTTTAATAGAACTTCGACCAACGGGATTTCTTAGATTTGCCTCATCTCAAAACACTGACAAAAGTCAAATTTAATCATTTAAGTTAGTCTCTGTAAGTTCTAGTGTGCTGTGCTTTGTATATTGTATGCTGCACCTACAGAGATTATTGTTGAGGTAGAAATGTTGTAGTTTTGTCTCACTTGGTGATTCTGAATGATTCATCTCTCAGGGAGCACGGATAAAAAGGACCCCCGAGACTTTGCCCTGTGGAAAGCCTGGAAGCCGCTGGAACCTTTCTGGGATTCTCCATGGGGGAGAGGAAGACCCGGCTGGCACATCGAGTGCTCCACTATTGCCAGGCAAGCCTCTCTTTTGTTTCCTGCTGATGTGTTTGATGCCTGTGGGCTTAAATGCTTGAATATTCACGCTTCAGCATTTGTCTGTGCTTTACATAGGCAGTTAGATTGCAGCATATTTTTCTTTAGAGGAATGAATCTCAGCATTTGTAGTTAACCTCATGTCAGTTCCACAGTTACAGTTTAGATGTTGGTGTATATTTTTGTTTAGATACAATAACTGTGGCTCCATCAGAACAAAAACAAAATATTCTGTATTACGTACATGTGTTGTCACCACGGAGTTGATAATTTTCCAATAACAGCATGCACCATAGTGTTTTATTCATCTTATATTACAGAAAATTGCCAATGATTACAGGTTTTAGTTATGAATGTACATCACTGTGCTTTTTTTTTTTTTTTTAACTATTTATAGTTATATTTAATGTCCACAAAACAAGTAATTTCCTGTTGCTAGTTGTGTCCTAACACCTATAAACAGTCATTCTCTCAGCAACCTGTCTTGTTTCCCCTGTTTTTGTGATGTTTTTGTATTACAAAAAAAAAAAAGCCCCACAGATTTGCCATGTTATTGAGAAACCTGAAAGCACCCTGGAAATGTCCTGAAGAGTTTATATACATAAACTAGATCAAATATACAGACTGTTACAAATTATAATGTTGAATTTTTAGTTAATCATGTTTATTATGGCCCTTGGTTTTTAAATGTGCTTTGGGTGATCGGATCACAAGTGGACACCTGTGTCTATCATGTACACCTGTGTCTATCATGCTCCATCAGGTGGCCACTTGAGTTCAGATTTCGTTGATTGGTCGGGTACACATTAGGACACATTAGCGTTTACACTGCAAAAGATATGTGGTCAAATGCCTCTCTTGGGTAAGTGGTTTGAGTAAATGTGTCTTGAATGTTTCTTGGTGGTCGTTTATGCTTGTATGAAGCGCTGTCCACTTGTAACCTGATTGCCCAAGACATGTTTTAATACCAAGTGTAAACAGGGTCTATTAGTCATAGATTGTGTAGAGGGTCTACTATGTAAATCCTTGTAAATGTGCACCATACAATAGAAATGATAATGGATTAGAGAGAGTGCATTAATATATAGTATAATGACTAATCTGATTTAAGAATTTAGCAAAGCTGCCATATATTACTGATACGCTAAACATCTTAGCTACTCGTTACGTCTCTGCCAGGACCTTTAGGTTTTTTATGCAAAGAAAGATTTTTAACAGAGAACTGGTTACATGTGCTATATGCTTTTGGGTTGCATATTGGTTATTGTACTTTGACTTCTTCATGCTGTTCAATCTGTAGCTAGGAATGACCATGTTTTGCTCTGTTTGGCAGCTCTGTGTTTGGGAGCCAGTTGGACATCCACTCAGGAGGGATCGACCTGGCCTTTCCTCACCACGAGAATGAGATTGCTCAATGTGAGGCCTACCACAAGTGTGACCAGTGGGGGAACTACTTCCTGCACTCAGGTAAAGCCCATAGCTGTACACTGTTTACCTCAGGTCTTGGCTACACTAGAACGGACACATCTAAAATCATGTAAATAAATTTTTCTGCATTTTGCCGCAGTAAACACTCCTGGTCTAGAAAATGTTCTCTTGTGCCTTTTGAAAATGCTGAGCAGTTTAGTGTGGGTGGAGGAAACCAGACATATGAAAGCTCTAACATCCTGGTTTCTGATTCAACACGTTCAGAACAGACGACAAGTTTCTCTAAATTCTATTGCTGCTCTGTAGTTTTGGTTGCTGTGATGATCTCTGGAAAATATAAACTCTGTATTCCACAGTGCATGATGTAATATGCAAGCTACATTACATTATATTAGTAATATACTGTTTATATAACTAATATAAACTGTATACCCACCTCGTGGTTTGTAACATGGTTTGGGAACTGAAACTAGGCTCCAAATTAGAACTGGATTCTAATGCAAAGTACCGGATGTCTGCAAAAAAAATGTAACTTCGGTTCTGCTTATGGGTTCCTAAACATGGCAACTCTTTATTACTGCAAAGGCTACCGATCTGTAAGAACATTTGTAGCTATCTGCCAGGGCCTGTCTACACGACATCAAGTCAACAGCATGTCCATTTATTTAGATAGGAGCTAGCATGCGTAACAGTGTGAAAGATCCACCGCAACAACTATTTACTTTTGAACTGGAACATGAAATCGATAAAATTCAAACTAAACCCTCTTTTCTCTTTGTAACACCTGAACACCATTTTGTGCATGTGCTCAAGCTTTGCGAGATATTTCAAGAAAATCGCAGGTTCTTACTGACAAGGAAGCCTGATGGTTATTATAGTGATGGATCGTAGTGTCTAATCAGTCTGTAAAGAACCATGATGACATCCAACATCCAGTGGATTAACCTCTGCTTTGGAAAAGGAGCTCCTTGAGTCTTGCCTGCATGCCACATAGCATTTGTTAATATCAGAAAAAAGCTCAATCACTAATAGGGATGCAACTGAAATGAGCATTCTACTTAGTATTAAGTAATAAAAGTATAAAAGTGCTGAGTTTTACGTTTAAGAAGGTGATTGTAAATGAGCATGTGAAGTGTGTGTGGCTGAGCGCTCAGTGCTCGCAGAACTGAAGTGCTCTCACATGCATCAGTTTCTCAACACACTCTTGAATACTTTTGCGTACACATTATTCAACGTATGTTGAGCTAATTTTTAATGCCCATGCTTGCTCATACTGCTGGAGTGCTCATGTCGGACGTTTTTGTGTTCTCTTATAAATATCTGTTCTTTCTGGTTACTTGCATTGTGGGAAGATGGTCTGTTTCTTCATCATGATATTTTCACGGTCACATATGCGACTGAAAAATTTCGGCATGCATACACAACCACACACACACACACGCACGCACATGCGCAAGTTGGTATGTTGGTGTTATACTACGTCCTTGATGGTTAAGAGGGTGAAATAGAGTTATGTCTGAAGTATCAATGCTCTTAGCAACCATACAAAGATTCGATTTTTTTTGTTGCTTAACATAACCGTTAAGTTTTTTCATTTATTTTAGGGCACCTTCATTTGAAAGGCAGCACAGAAAAGATGTCCAAGTCCTTGAAGAATTATATTACAATAAAGGTAGGTTCACTGAAGTGCATTTAATGTACGGTGTTAATATTCATTTGGTATGCAGCTTAATTCTAACGTGGTGCAGTGCAGTTGTGAACACATCGTGTGAGGGTTTTTAAATTTTTTTTTTTTATCATTTTGCGTGCAGTATCATATGAAGGAAGATTGCAGAAGACTCGTGGAGCAGTTTTGAATTCTGTTCAGTGGTTATAGTTATCATATTTATTATACATCATGCTTTGCTGTAGTCTATAAGCTATTTAATTAAATGAGCATGTTTTACTTACATATGCAGGTTTATTTTTTTAGTGTTAGTAATGTAATTTAAATAGTAATATAATTTCAGGGATATCTTAGAAAACCTGATATTTCTTTCAATTTAATGTCAATGGTTTTAGTGTCTTATTTCGGTCTACATTTTGTTCTGGCACAGAAATGAGGCTCGCTGCGAACGAGAGCCCACAAGGGATATGTAGTTGCAGCACAGAGAGTGGGCGTGAATAGGGGAAAAGCTTGAGGCTTAAGTAGGGGTGGGTGACATGATAAAAATGATACATGATATGGATCCTGATCTGTAGGTTTGCTCACAAACTGCAAGCAATTCAGTAGTAGTAGTACAGTGGAACCTTGGTTTGCGAGCATAATCTGTTTCAGAGACGTGCTTGTAATCCAAATCACTTGTATATCAAAGCGGGTTTCCCCATAAGAAATAATGGAAACTCAGATAATTCGTTCCAGAACCCACAAATATTTATATAAAAATGATTAATACAAAATATAAAGTATTACATTACAGTCATTTGGCAGGCGCTCTTATCCAGAGCGACTTACATTTATCCCATTCATACAACTGAGCAGTTGCGGGTTAAGGGCCTTGCTCAACGACCCAGCAGTGGTAGCTTGGCGGTGAATGGATTTGAACTCCCAACCTTCAGGATCAGTAGGCCAACATCTGTAATCCCCTGAGCTACCCCCTGCCTCAAGTAGTAAAAAGTAAGTAAAAATAAATAAAACAAAATAGCCTGCACTTTAGCTTTGAAAAGAATCGTGGCTGGTGTGAGGGAGACGAGAGAATGTCAGAAACAGGAATATCAAAGGCTACAACAAAAACACGGACACTAGAGTACAAACAAGAGTCAAAATATGAGCAAGGTAAACACTAGAACATGGCTTGGCAATAGCGAGGGGAAATGCAAACTAATGCTTCGCAAACTTAGCGTTCATGAGTCAGTCAATTTATAGTCTATATAATTAGTCCTATTGCAGAACACTTGTAGTAACCCACGTGACATGCAAGCATGGCGTGAGTCCTCCAGCATGCACCGCTATTGGGAGTGCCCGAAAATGGGTGTGCTGCACGCGCGCTCCGCACGGGCAGATCCATGACAGAGAGCAGGAGGATTATTGTGTGTGACTTTCACTACAACTCACGGAATCACTGCAGTCTGTCGTCTCACTGGAATCTTTTACTTTTGGATTTGGCGGAAATGAGACATTGCATTGTCATTAAACAGATGAGTGACACAAACACTGACAGTATATGCTAGCGTGGAAGCCACAATCCTGCAGTGAGTGAGAGAGATAAGTTGTGATCACGTTCAAAATTTATTAAAGGTTTTTGCTCATCTTGCGAAACACTCCCAGACCAAGTTACTCGCAATCCAAGGTTCTACTGTATTTTAATAATGTCTAAAAATTTCACTCATTCAATTGTTTATATTTTAACAATTAGTAAAGAAATAAATAATGTTGAAATAGAAGAACACTATTTAAAATCTATAAAAAAAAATTAACTTCAAAATTTTAACATAAATTCAGCTTCTTCCAGTCATTAAATGTAATGAATATTTTTATAAAACATAAAAAAGCAACAACTTTATAAAATGTTTTAAAAAAAAACAAAACAAAAAAAAAACAGAGGCAACAGAAGCTTCTAGAAATTAAAACTGCCCTTGTGAGAATTAAAATTTTATTATCTTTTTATTGTATTGTATTTATTATCTATCTATCTATCTATCTATCTATCTATCTATCTATCTATCTATCTATTTTTGGAATTTTATTTATTTTAGTAATTTTAATTTTTTAATTTTTTTACTCCTTTGCTGTTTCCGCTGAACTTCTCTCTCTCTCTCTCTCTCTCTCTCTCTCTCTCTCTCTCTCTCTCTCTCTCCTTTGTGTAGGATTTCTTACAGTCCTATACTGCCAGTGAGTTTAGACTGTTTTGCCTCCTAACCAAGTACAGATCAGGTACGTTTCATTACCATATCCCAGTCAACCACAGATATAAACCGTTAATTAACAGCAGACATTTCACAGAAACATTTATATTATTACAGCTAAGAGGGAATGCTGAACAAGGTCAGATTTCCCCTAAATAGCATTCAACGCTACAACTCTCTTTTCCTCCCACAGCAATTGATTACAGTGATGCCAGTATGAACGAAGCTCGCTCTACACTGTCCTCCATCTCTGGCTTCATCCATAATGCCCAGGCTTACATGCAGGGTCAACTACAGTGTCCAGACATAGATGAGAGCTTTTTATGGGAGAGGTAGGAGAGTCCATACTGCTGCTGTACTAAAATTAAAAAGAATCAGATCTCAAAATAACTTTTGTTGCCTTTTTATTCTTCTGGGATAAACATGGGAAATCATTTGCACGTTTATATTACAAAAATCATGTCCAGGTTATTTTGATCTGAGCGTAAGGACTGTAATATAAATAAATGAATGAATGAATGAATGAATAAATAAATGGTCTTGTATTAAATTAAACAAAAAGATTTTAATTCCTGTTACATAATACATTTATTAGTTACACTCACAGTTGTCCTGAAGAGGATTCTCCTATTGCCTGATTCAATAAGTATTATTTAAATTGATGTTACTTGAGATAAAGATAAGCTTTATGGGATATTCTGGGGACACTTGTTGCAGTTTTACTGTCGATAAGAAATTTATTATAATTATGTAGATTGATTATGAATTAAAAAGTATATATTTTTTTCTGTTTTCCATCCTACTGTGCCTTGTTTAGGTTATCAGTCACACAGGCCGCCGTGCAAAGTGTACTTGCAGATGACTTTGACACACCAAAGGCAATGGACGCCATCATGAACCTCATTCACCACGGAAACCGTCAGCTTCAACCTGTTACCAAGGTAAATACAGACTCGAAAAACATATTGAATGCTATTGCTCTGACTTTCTGTTAAATTACACTTTCATTTTGGCTTTTGGATAAAAAAAAAAAAGTTTGGTTTTTTGTCCATTACCAGTATTCTTTGCTCCAGTAATCTTTAAAGATTTTGAGAAAATGGCAGCAGCACAATTCATAAAATCATGCAGATACAGATCAAGAACATGTCATCCCAGTGACAGGCATGGTTGTTGCTGCTGATCTGGGTGTTTTCTCACACAGTAACAGTGAAGAAAAAAAACATCTAGTGAGTGGAAGTGCCTTGATGATAGCAGAGGTCCGAGGAGAATGACCACATTTTGTTGAGCTGACAGGAAATCTATGGTAAAATCAAATGACTACAGTTTACAACTGTGGTGAGCAGAAGAGCATCTCAGAATGCTTCACGTCAAGCCTTGAGGCGGGTTAGCTACAACAGCAGAAGTCTACCTCAGGTTCAACACTTGTCAGACAAACTATAAATCTGAGGCTATAGTGGGCACAGAGTCACCCAAACTGGGAAGATAAAGAGTAGATTTAAAGTTGAATACCATTTATATTTAGATATATATATATATATACACACACACACACACACACACACACACACACACACACACACACACACACACACACAGTGGAGAAAATAATTATTTGACCCCTAGCTGATTTTGTAAGTTTGCCCACTGACAAAGATATGAACAGTCCATAATTTTAATGGTAGCTTTATTTTAACAGTGAGAGACAGAATATCAAAAAGAAGATCCAGAATATCACATATAAAATATATATATCATTGAGTGAAATAAGTATTTGATCCCCTAGCTACCATTAAGAGTTCTGGCACCCACAGACCAGTTAGATTCTCCTAATATCAACTCGTCACCCACATTAAAGACACCTGTCTCAACTAGTCACCTGTATAAAAGACACCTGTCCACACACTCAATCAATCAATCAGACTCCAACCTCTCCACCATGGGCAAGACCAAAGAGCTGTCTAAGGATGTCAGGGACAAGATTGTAGCCCTGCACAAGGCTGGAATGGGCTACAAAACTACAGCAAGAAGTTGGGTGAGAAGGAGACAACTGTTGGTGCAATTGTTTGAAAATGGAAGAAACACAAAATGACCATCAATCGACCTCATTCTGGGGCTCCACGCAAAATCTCACCTTGTGGGGTGAGGCTGATCATGAGACAGGTGAACTACACGGGAGGAGCTTGTTAATGATCTCAAGGCAGCTGGGGCCACAGTCACCAAGAAAACCATTGGTAACACTCTACGCCGTAATCCTGCAGTGCCCACAAAGTCCCCCTGCTCAAGAAGGCACATGTGAAGGCCCGTCTGAAGTTTGTTAGTGAACACCTCAATGATTCAGAGAGTGCTTGGTTCTGTGGTCAGATGAGACCAAAATCAAGCTCTTTGGCCTCAACTCAACTCGCCATGTTTGGAGGAAAGCAAATGCTGACTATGACCCCAAGAACACCATCCCCACTGTCAAGCATGGAGATGGAAACATTATGCTTTGGGAGTGTTTCTCTGCCAAGGGCACAGGACGACTTCACCGCATCGACGGGAGGATGGGCGGGGCCATGTACCGTAAAATCTTGAGTGACAACCTCCTTCACTCTGCCAGGACACTGAAAATGGGTCGTGGATGGGTCTTCCAGCACGACAGTGACCCAAAGCGTACAGCCAAGGCAACAAAGGAGTGGCTCAAGAAGAAGCGCATTAAGGTCATGGAGTGGCCTAGCCAGTCTCCGGACCTTAATCCCATATAAAACCTGTGGAGGGAGCTGAAGCTTCAAGTTGCCAAGCGACAGCCTTGAAACCTTAATTATTTAGAGATGATCTGCAAAGAGGAGTGGACCAAAATTCCTCCTGCTGTGTGTGCAAACCTGGTCATCAACTATAAGAAACGTCTGACCTCTGTGCTTGCCAACAAGGGTTTTGCCACCAAGTACTAAGTCTTGTTTTGTTAGGGGATCAAATACTTATTTCACTCAATGAAATGCAAATCAATTTATAGATTTTATATAATGTGATTTTCTGGATTTTTCTTTTTGATATTCTATCTTTCACTGTTAAAGCTACCATTAAAATTATGGACTGTTCATTTCTTTGTCAGTGGGCAAACTTACAAAATCAGCTAGGGGTCAAATAATTATTTTCTCCACTGTGTGTGTGTGTGTGTG
>JAQMCW010000010.1:8467878-8487256 GCA_030068335.1 Chrysichthys cranchii
AATGTCTGATTTTCATTAGTTCATTTTCAGTAAATTATTATTTATTACTACTTTTGTCAGTTTCAAGTTATTTCAGTAACCATTGTGGGTTTTTCTTTCTTTAACAGAAGGGTACCAACAATTTTGTCCACGTCTGTATTAGCAATAGCAAAATGTAAACAAAACATGCTAATGCCAGAAAACGGATCTTAATGGATCTCAACCTGATTCGGAAGAATGTTTCTGTTTTTCGTTTTCTGCACAGCACCAGTTCTGAATGCTGACTGATGATGTACGCAGAATCTAGCAATTTCCTTTAATCCCAAGTCTATCACTGGAGGATATCTCTGTAACCACATATGGACAGCATGTTATCGTACGGTCTGTTACAGAATTATGTGAAACAACCCAATCAAACAAACAAATAAACAAAAGCAACAACAAGAAAAGGGTTTCAAGAGAAAGTATTAAAGTAATGTATGATTAACCAAAGAGCACATTGCATTAGCGTTTGCTAAATAAAAAAAACATTTATCCTAAATCATAAATACCATAATAAATATATATTTTTTAAGTATCTAGAACACTTTTAACCCTGGAAAACCCAGACCTCCTTATCATAATAGGAAAGATATCTCCATTGGCTAAAATGATGACACAGACTCAGTGAACCCAAAGCCAGGTGTTTTCTTTCTTCCTTTCTTTTTCAAATGAACCCTTTCATATTACATGTTATGAAATAGTCCTTATGAGACCTCCTGGGATGTCTACCAAAGTCACTGAGGAGTTTGAATATAAGGGTGAAATGAAAGTTAGGGTCAAATATGACCCCAGGGGTGCTCCAGGGTTCATTCCAACAGATTTCGCTTGCGTCATTAAGGTTAATACGTCCTCCACATAATTGACTCCACTTGCACCAAGTGACAGTTTTAATTAGGAGTCCTGAATTTCATCAAGCACTGTCTTTCTGTGTCATGGGTCAGTCTTTTGCTCTACGTGACTACAGACGCATGTAAGATTACGCAATATTTCAAGAGGTCGGGTTCCCCCCCCCTTCTCTCCAAGCGCGTGCAGTTTCCGGTGACGTCATTTCTTCAGAGAGTTTAAAAAGTAAAAGAGTTTGCGCGAGCGAGAACGGTGTTACTCTTCTCTGGGAACGGCTGGGATATTTTTATTACCAATCTTACCTCTGTTTAGCTTAAAGTTATTAATTTTACACACACACACACACACACACCGAGACCACCATGACCGAAGTCTGACGTGACATGACGTGAAGTGACTTTTATATAAGAAAAAACCAAACAACCAACCCAAACTTAGTTGTCTGCTTATTGTGAAACACCTGTCTCGATGCCGGCGGCAAGGAAAACCAGGAAGCCTGATATTAAGGTGGTCATCCTGGGAGACATGAACGTCGGGAAGACGTCTCTCCTCCACAGATACACGGAGAAGAGCTTTAAAGACACGCTGAGCACAGTCGGAGGAGCTTTCTTCCTCAAGCAGTGGGGTCCCTACAACATCTCCATTTGGGACACAGCAGGTGGGTTTGTTGCTCCTTGGTGTATTGTTGGGATGAACCTGTGAGGAGGTTATGGTGGACAGTATTTTGTGTGGATTTGGGTGGAAAATAATTCATAGCCATGGAAAGAATTATTTGTCTATGTAGCTTTTGAGTGTAGCTTTTCCTAGTTTAAAGCTGTGTCAGTTTTCCAGAAAGTTCTTCACACTGTGTACATGATTCACTGAGAGTGATGGAGTGGAATTAACTGCATTGTTCAGTTGAAGGTCAAAAAGTGTCGTTTTCCCCCTTTGGTTTGGGTGTGAAGTCTGAAGAAAGAAAAAAAGATGAGTCTGAAGTATTTGAGTTGTTTTCACATGTTAATCTCAAATCAAACCTGAATTGAATTCCTTATCAAATGAACCTTTGAGCATTCGGTGAGTAACTTGTGAGAATATCCAACAGGTTGTTTGGTTTTTCCAAACGGTGAGTTGGGTAAAATGTTGTGTGCACATCATGACTTAGTAACTGTTGGCTTTTTAAATGTGTATTTCATGATGTAAGGAGGCACAAAGGGGTTCTTATTTTATTTACAGTATCACAAAATATCACTCGCAGTCAGCTTTGGAGGAGAGTCCATCAACTTTCAGCATTTTCAGACTGTGTTTGTCCTACTTGAAACGTTTTCTTTTTATTTATAATATCTTAAAGTCTCATTCTGTAATGGAGACTCAACAATATCACCCTTACACCAGACAACTTCTCTCTGTCTGTCTCTTTCTCTCTTTTTTTTTTTTTTTTTGTCAAAGTAACTGAATGAGTTTTTCCCCCTGTACTCCCCCCATCTTTAATAATTGCAAAACAAGAACTGAGGAAATGTTGCCTTCCACCAAAGCATGTCTGTCTCGCTGCATAGCATGACTAGGCAAATTATGCAATGATGGATTTCTCAGAGGTTCAAGAAATTCGCTTTCACTTGTTCATTATGGCAACGTGAATTGAACTTGACTTGAATATTATTTGCATAGGACACATGCAAGCATATTACATAGACACATCATTTATACGGACACCCCCAAGTATAACACCAAGGGGCTAAAATGACACAACGTAAAAGCATTCGCCCGATCACCAGGAGATCATAAGTTTGACTCCTGACATTTTTCCGCCTGCACTTGACAAAACGAGAACAGAGGAAACGTTGCCTTCTACCAGAAACGGTTCTGTCTTGCTGTGTGACATGACTGGGCAAATTATGCAATGATGGAATTGTCAGAGGTTGAAGAACTTTAACTTTCACATGGCGATAATGGAAATTCACAGTGAAGTGAAATGAAATGGAGCAACTGACATTGGTTTTTCCACAAAGGAGTGTTAATACTTTAATAAATCTATAGTACGAGGGCATGAATTACAGCTGTAAAGACCAATAATTACGAGAAAAGTAATCAACAGTGTATCCAAAAGAAATGAACCAAATTGACTACAAATGCACAACTTCAATTCCGAGTTCTTATTTTAATGTATAACTTCAAGGAAATTACATAAGACACATGAGCAACAAATCTGAACCTTTCAGGCATGATTTCTGGGAGACCTTAACTGATCTCACATTCCTCATTTGGTATCTGATCAATGTGTCAGGCTGTCTTGTTTGTCTAGTCATCAGTGCTTTAAATCTCAAAGCTTTAAACTTTGAATCTTTTTATCCTCTGCTTCTTTATATTTATTTGTAGCTACTGTATTGATTACAGTTTATTTGTTTAAGTAGTGGTGTAATTAAATCACTAATCCTATTAGACAGACTGCTGAACTTGTGTAACCCAGTAGAGGTGGATTTAATTGGTTTCCATTTTTTCTGTTTAGAAGATTCTGGAAATATCTAATGGAAGACATAGAACCGAAAGATCAAGGGAAATCAAGGGTGGGAAATGGCTGTGTTTATCTGGGGAGTGAATTGGATAGCCTCGGCATTCAAACAGACTTGGAAGGATATAAAATTTCAGGTTGGGTGTGCTCGAATCCTATGTTACCTGTATAGTGAATGGCCTCCATAGGGCATATTTGTTCCTTTTGCCCAAATAAATAAATCAGAGGTTTGTTGGGTTATTAAGATATCATGCACGCCAAAGGTGATTTCAAATTTTGTTTCAAATCTTTTTTTAACAGACTTTGTTTCCACAAAACTTTTAGGTCGTGAGCAGTTCCACGGTCTGGGCTCCATGTACTGCCGTGGTGCTGCGGCCATCATCCTGACCTATGATGTGACGAGTTGGCAGAGTCTGAAGCAACTCGAGGAGCGGTTTCTCTCACTCACTGACTCAGCCAACGGCGACTGTGTTTTTGCCGTTGTAGGCAACAAGGCTGACCTGACTGACCCATGTGCCCAGGGCGCTGCCACCGAGGACACCCCAGCAGGCCCCACCCCCCCACACACACCCACTGTCCATAAGCAGGTGGTACGGGAGGATGCTGTGGCTCTCTACAACCGCTTAATTCGCTACAAGGCCATTGACGTGCACACACTCCCACGTGCTGAGGATATGTGCTTCGAGACGAGTGCAAAGACGGGCTACAATGTTGATGCCCTTTTTGAAACGTTGTTTGAGTTTTTGTTGCCTTCCATCATCAGAAAGCAGGCACAAATCCAGACAGATTCATCTACTGTGTGTTTGGAGGACTGTGAGGGAGAGGGGAAGAAGAAAAGTCAGTGTTGTGTGTGAAGAACAGGAAGAGTAGATAATTAAATATTTCAAAGGCTTTCAGTCATCCAGGTCCTATGAATAATGGTAGGAAAAATTATGACTTATAATTATTGAAGACATATTTCCACTGAAGAGTGACGCCAAGTCTAAGTTTACAACCAATCCTTGGGTGCCTTGAATTCATGATGCTCTAGCTTGATTAATTGCAAGCTTTGTGAAATCTATGACCGCTAACCTCAGTCCTGCACCTAGTGTCCATGATGGTGGATTGTGTTTTTACCATGTAGATCACTTTTTCTGATAACTTTGCTTCAAATGTTCAAGTCTTTGAAGTGGAAACTTTTAAAGAGTGATTGTGTTTGAGAAAGAGATGCTAGGAGTCACTGTAGATACTAGCCCTAGCATGGACTCTTTACATGGATTGACAGTCTTGCCATCTCAGGACTTGAACAAGACTCAAGCTGCTGACCTCGGATCAGCTTGAAAGGGCTATGGTCTTTCATGTTACTGTAGTTTTTGTTAAGACAATTCTGTGTTAACAATCCATACTGATAAGTTTGCTATTTATCTACTTGGCTTCAGATGATCATACTCTGCCGCAGGTTCTACAGTGGCACTTGCACAATCTGCTTTGGCACAAACGTATTCAGACTAAATTCACCTTTGTCCTCAATGTTTATGTGCCGACCCTTGAATTTCCCTGTTTTATGGCATTTTTATTTCATTAATTAACTGTGACTGTACTGTGAAAATTTGTGATTTTTTTTTATATATTTGCAAACTGTTTATTATAAATTGAAATAAAGGATGATTTAACTTATTTTTTTTACTTAATTTGGACTTTGCTCATCTGTTGGGTTCACATATGTATTGCTTTTGTTTAAACCATTTGTTTTTTTCCCCAGATTTAAAATGGGGATGTGAACATTTTAACACGCACATCAGTTTGTCTTTTGTTTACTAGAGGTCATTATGAAGAGACTTTTCTTGAGAATTATAAAACGTAGCAGATTACCATACCAGCATTTATATTAAACACCTAAGACCTCAATGCTAGAATCTTTGCAGCTATTCTTTAATCACTGCTATTCAAGCAACCACCTACTTCTATATTTCTGGATAAATAGCCTATACACATACATGCGATGTTGTAAAGCCATTTTAAAAGCTTATTTTTAAAAGATCATGAACTTTTAAAAATCATAATCTATGTACATATTATTAAAGAGCGCTTGCAGCAGACCTTGTGTCTGCTGTCAAATCCCAGAGGATTATTTAAAAGGATTTATGCACAAAGTGTCAACGTGTACAGTAAACATCACACAATGCATACTGGAAACTACTGACTGGTATCACTTCACTCTTTTTTCTCTAAAATCTTTGAATAAAAATTAACTCGCTGTCCGTCTCCTCCAGAATAACCTCCGAGATCCTCAAAGTGTCAAAGCAGCACATTCCACAGAAATTGCCCTTGTTGCTAGATCAACCAAACTGTCTTTATCCTCTTTGACCTTTCAGCCACCTTCCACACAGTCACAAGAATCACAAGACTCCCTTGTCTATCCTCATGATTCCTGGCATTTGTAACCTAGCATGGCAAAGGGAAGAAAAGAGGGAAAATTGATCACACCCATTGTACAAGCACTAGGCATGGCCAGTGCAACAATTGGGAAGGTCCTGAAAAAGAATCAGACCACTGGTCTACTAACAACCAGAAATTGACCATGCAGGCAAGGAGCACCTCAGCAGTTGATGACCGAAACATTGTGAGGGCAGTGAAGGAAAAACCCAATAAGACAACAGTCATCACCAACAACCCCCATACGGCAGGGGTGAAGGAATTAAACCATCATTTGAAGACGACTTCTTGAGCAGAAATATAATGGCCGTACCACAAGATCCAAACCGCTCATCAGCGATAAGAATCAGAATGAAAGGCCAGACTTGGCGAAGAAAGACAGAAAGCCACAAAAGTTTTGGAACCAAGACCTACCTCTACAAAAGTGATGGGAAGGCCACAGTATGTAGAAAGGGGGTCTTCTCATGATCCAGAACATACATGTGCATGGGTGAAGCATGGTGGTGGTAAGGTCATGGCTGCTTCTGGGCTCACTAATCTTTACTGATGATGTAACTCAGGAATGAATTCAGAAGTCTACAGAAAGAATCTGTCTGCCAGTTTAGAGATTTCTCTGATTAGATGAATCCAATCTAATAAGGAGGAACATCATCATGGACCAAGACAACGACCCAAGACTCACTGCCAACACAGTGAAGGAAAAAGTGGAAGGTTTTTGACTGCGTTAGTTGTTGCCTGATATTTATATTTTGATCTCAAACTCAAATGTTCTCAGTTTATAACAAAAACAAAAGAATCGGCTTTATCATTCCAGAACTATTTATTTCCGTGGGGTACCAGGTTCAGACAGATGATGAATCTAAGGGAAATGGCCCACCATAAATAGCCAAACCAGACCCAGTTTGCTGATCTTATTCCTTTTGAGGGTGTGGCTATCTAGCACAAAGCAGAAGTCACACTGTACTCCAGCCCAAGTTGGGAAATATTGAACTAAATCAAGTTTAAAGCCCCACCATGTTCTAATTTAACATCCTTAAATTTGTATTTCTTGCTTTCACTCCTCATGAAAAAGTTTCCACACTCACCGACTCACCGTATCTTTTCTAATTTTCACCAACACCTACCCGAGGCTGTTCAGTGGTAAAGTTTGGCTGTTTAGTGCAAAGATCTCGCTCATATTACAGTTATACACTCTCCATATCACACAGTTGAAGATGCAGTCTGCACTTGCAGATGGTGCAAAGAGACCACGAAGAGAAGAAAATGTCTCCTAGGTGCCCACAGGGGTTTGTAGTGTTTGTGTACCCCACACAAAGTCAGCTAGGATTGGCTCCAGCTTCCCTGTGAAAAGAGAAGCTGTATAGATAATGTATGGAATTTGAGTCATATCCACAAAGGTGCAAAGATAGTTATACCAAATACAAGTTTATCCAAGTTACCCAGTGTAAGGAGAAAATTATGACTTTACAATGAATAACATGAATGTTTTGCTAAGTTGGAAATATTGTGATTGGAACTATACACTTGTCACATATAAAAAAAATAATAATGTGATCATTTTCTACAGTGGGCACAAATTAAATATTTGAAATGTGATAAATTAGTCCAAACAGTCCAATGAGTACTGAATACCAAATACTGGAACTGTATGAAAAAAATGAACAGTATATTAACTTGCAAAAAGATGATCATGGTATTTAGAATCCAGTATATTTGCTTACAATCTTGCATTTTCAAAGAGAAAGAAAAATCCATTAAGTATTAAAACGTCAATAGTAGTGTAAGCATTAAACTATTTGTTTGGAGAAAATAATATAGTACTATTAGCAATTTAACAAAATAAAAATTCTTTTAGATTTTCACTTTGGGTTTGCTTTTCTTCATTGGGGCTGCATGTTTTAAACAGCCCACCAGTAAAGGTTTTTATGGCATAATTATGCATACAGTATAGCCGAATATTACAGTGTAACAATTTTAGATGTCTCTTTTATTGATTATATATTGTCAGACATCTAATATTTACACACAGTCATATGTATAGAGACATATTTTTTCATGTAATATCTGAGATGCTTCCACAAATCACCACTGGGTTGTACTGTTGGCCTCTATTCCTCCTTTGACCAGCCTGTTCTCCTTTTACTGGTAGACTGGATGGCCTTGGCAGCAGTAAATAGTGGCATTGTCTTCAATCTCCTCCAGAATAGTGGGATACTGGATTAAGCAATGACAAAATATACAAACATTCATTTAAAATCACTGTAAATAAGAAATGGCAAGGAATTTCAACTAAAGTGATTCTAATGATTTCCACTCCATAATCACAATATGAACAATTACTTTGTAAACATGAAAGCTTTTTTTTTTTACTGAATGCACAGTTGACAGGTAGTTACTGTATGTAATATTTACACCATTCACTGCTTTAATGCTTGTTTACAGTAATGCTTCTTTGCATTTTTAAATGGAAATTCAACTTTTCTTTCTTTCTTTCTTTCTTTCTTTCTTTCTTTTATAAAACTACATAATATTACATTTCTGTAAAAGCCAACACTGCAGTTTTACAGTTATACTGTCTTGCCAAATACACACTTTATTGAAAGAAAAATACAATATGGAGATACAATGAAAGATCATGCAATAAGTTAAACAGTGAATAAGTAAGGTATAAGGGTTATATATTTGATATGTCTCATTTCACTGCTTTTAATCAAAATGACTAGTCCGATATTTCCTGGCTTTACATTCAGTTTGTTGCATATACAGTGCCCTGTAAAATTATTTGAAGCTGTATTTTAATAAAAAAAAATTAAGATTGCAAAACAATAGTAGATGTAAAAAAAAAAAAAAGGAAAAACCTTGATGATGTTCACTTGCTGCTTCCTGTCAGTGCTTTTGCTTGTATTCTTACAGTACAGAGAGCAGATAGGCTACTGTATAGACCTGTAGACCTTTAAAAACAATATTTTATTAATGCTACCTAAAAATGCTCTCTATAGGATGCTTTATTATGAGATGATCAGGCACAGCAGTGTTGCTGGAATAGTAAAGTTCTGCGTACACATACTGATCATACATCTTCTCTGTTGTTCTCTGAATGTAGAGTTAAACATTGTCATTTTGTGTCCTCTAGCACTAGTTTTGTATCACCAGCATGCATTTCTAAACATACACCGATGAAGGATCAATCTTGATCGGATATTTGGCAGACAGACCCAACAGTGACACAGAGGAGTTTATAAAATCCCGGCAATATGTGTTGCGTGCTGTGTTTATATGACTGTATCAGAGACATACAGTCATATGAACACAACACATAACATACACCACTATGCACTGTGCCAAAGTCACTGATGTGCTGAGAATACCCCACCATCCAAATAATATCTGGTCTGGTGGTTCTGTGGTAGACCTTTTTCACTGATGGATGTGATAGAGAGCAGCTGATAAACTGCATACTGTATACATGCACATACAGTTGCAGTTGGACCACAAATGTAGGGAAGCATAAATACTGTCTAGAAATAAACCCCTTTATGCATATATTACTTTAAAACCTATCCAGATTCTTTAGATGTTTATATTACTTAAAATTCCATGCAAAATTATTTAAACATTAAAAAAAAAATACATATACAGTATATTTAAAAGTAAATGGGTTGTTCATGTCTAGGAATAATGAGTAATAAAAGATAAAACACTATGCCTAAAAAAAATCTTCCAGTATGTTTAGAAACAACAACAGCAGTCAAAACTAAAATATTATACGCTGATGATTGAAAACTGATAAAAATATAATTTTTTAACAAATTTTTTATTCTTGTATTCTAGATGTGCAAAATATTTGCAGCTTCGGATGGTTTGCATGATGCAGCTAATGTTCAACGGAAATGAACTAATTTAAGAAATTAATTTAAGAAGTGGTTTACATTTGATGTTTTCTAAAAAACAACAACAACAACAACAACAACAACAACAACAACAAGCACCTTAATTTGTCTGTCCATAAGTGTGACCTTCACATGTAAAATGCGTTCATCAGAATCAACAAAACCAAAAGACATCACACATAATTTTGAGGACTCTGGTCAACAATTGCAGTAAAACTGCCCGGAAGTCAGCCAATGGGAACTAAGCAGTCACCATGACATCACAAATAAAGCAATGAGTAAACAAGGAAGTAAATTGTTTTTAAACACAGGGAATTATAATGATTGCAAAATGATATATTTAAAAATTAGGAGTATTGTTAATAGTAGGTTAAGGAGGGGAAATGAATATAATAATAGGCTACGGAATTTGTTTGTTTGTTTGTGAATTTTAGGCCTATTTTTAGTGTTTAATGAGTGATCGTTCCGAGAGTTAATTTGTTTTTATTCATGAAACAACCCAACCCTGAGCAGTGTCCAGTATCTGTCGGCTGAAGTGAGAGAAAACAGTGATGACGTAACAGCGCTTGCCGTTTGTAACGGTTTTAACGGTAGCTGGTGTGTGTGTGTGCGTCAGTGTGAGTGTGTCTGTGTCTGTGTGTGTGTGTGTGTTGTTTTTTTTCTAGACTGTAGCAGTTAATGGCGCAGTTAGATCATTACTGCTCCACACAGTTAGCACTCAGCACAACACAAGCTACACACATGCAACACTGCTGCAGCTTTCCTGCTCACAGTTTAATCAGCTCATCAGCTCAGGACAACTTTAAACTGTTGTGTTAAAGCAGACAGAAAAAAAAAACCCACTGACTACTGGGGAAAAACTGGGAAACACTGCCTAAAGACTAGTAGATTTCTCTGCAGAGGTTTTAAGCTGTCTGTATTTAAACAGATGTGCGACATTGCTGAGTTCCTGCGTCTTGGCCATGCGGTGGCGTCATTTCCGTGTTGTTATATTTTTAATGCGGTGTTATTCCTAAAGAGAGACAGAGAGAGAGAGAGAGAGAGAGAGAGAGAGAGAGAGAGCACATGCTGGTGTTTCAGAAACAGCCACAGAAATAAAGCTGCTAAAATCGGCATCAGTCGATGTCTGTCTGTCTTTCTTTCTTTTTTTTTTGGGTAAGGGGGGTTGTAGATTAGCAGTTGGTACCATGAGGCTTTAACTTTCATATTAATGCCAGGTTATTTCATGTATTAAATAACTCTGCGCAACAAAAAAAAGCAGAGACGTAGACTTCAAATCGATTTATTTTAATTAATTACTTTAACAGCATGCTTCTCCGTGTGTGTCCCAGTGCTGACATGCAGTAGAAATACACGCAGCACAGGAAGCGCGCGCCTGTGAGCCTGGAGGCGCGCGCGCACCCGTAAAAACAGGCGTCACGAGCTCTTGTTTACAAGTTAAGACAGCCGCTGTGAGCAAGCTGTGAAGTGAAAGGATAACACACAGGCTGTCGGGACAAACCCAAATTTCCCAAGACGCAGCCTTGCTTTTAATAGGACGTGACGTGAAAGGTGGTGTTTTTTTTTATTTAAAAAAAAAAATGGAAAAAAAAGAGAGGAGCTCGAGATGTGAGACTGACTATTCAGAGGTATTCAAACACATCGGGCGACATTTTGAGCAATGTGCTCAACTTTTCAAATCGTAATACTAAAATGGGACAAAACATGCAAGCAAAAAAAAAAAAGTGGTTTGGGGAAAAAAATTCATACACATGAATCAAAGCGAGAACTGAGGCTACGTGTGGCATTTCCGATATTTTTAACGGGGCACATGCGAGCTGACGAAGAAAACGCACGAGCGTGCGTACGTACGTACAGTAAACCGTGTGTCATCCTCGCAGTGTATTCAAAGCAGGGCTGGAGGAGGGACCCGTGTGCGCGCGGGGGATTCGCCGGCGCGCCTCGCGGTGATTGGTTCATCCAAACGTGAATCTTTTCCACTCGACCAATGAGTCCAATGAGCAGTCGTGCTCTTCAGATTGGCAGGCACGCCCCTGGACGGTTGCGCCGCCTTATATGACTGTGTATTTTCCTCATTGACCAAAGCGAGGATGTGCGTAAACGTCACGCGTTGGATGTTTTTCTCTCTTATTATAGTTCAGTCATTCTGAAAGCAGAGTTACTTTGTCTCGCACCGGTCCCGGGCGCTCATTTATACAGCGCAACAATTGTTCGGCGTTAGTTTTGTCGGATATATATACACATATATTATTTTTTTTCCTCCTTCCTTAATAATTTCTGGAGGAAAACAAGTTGCAGAAACTAAGCAAGGGAGAAAGTGAGTCGGGATATTTTGAAGCGCCAGGATGGCGAGTCCGCCGCTAACGGGAGGGACCTCGTTATCCCACGTCAACGACGTCAAGAAAAGTGGATACCTTAAAAAACAGAAGCACGGACACCGGAGATTTTTTGTTTTGAAAGAGCCGAGCGACCTCAAGCCAGCCCGGCTGGAGTATTACGAGAGCGAGAAGAAATGGAAAAACAAATCAGCTGCGAAAAGAGTCATCACTCTGGACTCGTGTTTGAGCATAAACAAGCGCGCAGACGCCAAACACAGGTACCTGATAGCTCTCTATACCAAGGACGAATATTTTGCCGTGGCTGCTGAAAACGAAACCGAGCAGGAGAGCTGGTACAGGGACCTCACCGAGTTAATGAGTGAGGGGAAAGTGTACGACAGTGCCGTGACCAGCTCGGCGTCCTCTCTGGTGGGTTTTGACGAGGGTAATTACGGTATGATTACTCCAGTGAACGCTGCTTACAAAGAGGTATGGCAAGTGAACTTGAAATCTAAAGGACTTGGGCAAACCAGGAACATCACTGGAGTTTACAGGTTGTGTTTATCCAGTCGGGCGATTAGCTTTGTGAAACTTAACACTGAAGTTCCATCTGTCATCCTGCAACTAATGAACATAAGGCGATGTGGTCATTCAGACAGCTTTTTCTTCATCGAGGTGGGCAGATCTGCCTCTACAGGCCCCGGGGAGCTGTGGATGCAAGCGGATGACTCTGTAGTGGCCCAAAACATACACGAAACCATTTTAGAGGCCATGAAAGCAATGAAGGAGTCGTCAGAGTTCAGACCACGCAGCAAAAGCCAGTCTTCCGGCTCCAACCCCATATCCGTCCCCACCCGGAGGAACTTGAACAATCTGCCTCCCAGTCAGACAGGGTTGGTAAGGAGGTCAAGAACGGACAGTGTGGCAGCCACGTCGCCCATCAACAAGTTTACTTCCTGTCGGATACGCACAGCCAGTGAGGGCGAAGGCACCATGGCAAGGCCGGTATCCATGCCTGTATCGGAAAACGGAAGCCCCACCGTGCGAAACCACATGAGCAGGTCCAACACGGTTTCTGTGGGATGGCGTACATTCGACGGATCGCTCCTACATCACAACCGATCCATGTCTATGTCTGTGCCTGTAACGCGTTCACCTCCATCTCCAGTGAGCCCACTGAGCCTCTCGTCTACTAGCATGAATGGCTGTACCTCCACCTCAGCAGTACACAAACCTTCAAGTTGCAGTGGTTCTGTCTCGGGGTCACCTAGTGACACTGGCTTCCTGTCATGTGACGAGTATGGGTCCAGCCCAGGGGATGCGAAATACAATGCGTCCAACCGGAGCAATACACCGTCATCTTTTTCTGGAACGCCCCCTTCTCGTGAAAGCACAGATGGTTACATGATGATGGACAGTCCGTCCAGCCACTCACTGAATAAGATCCAGGCATCCAGCAGAGAGAAGGTGGACTTGGAGAAGTTATACAGGAAGAGAACATACTCCCTTACAGCACCACAACAACCTAGGACCCCTTCTCAGCAGTCATCGGCTTCACTTGATGAATATATGTTGATGTGGGCCGTGTACGGTAATGGCCACTCTGGGCAGAGCACGCACTCTGTTTCTCCAAAGGTTTCATACCCCGAGGATTATGGGGACCTTGAAATTGGCTCCAGCAGGAGTTCTATCAGTAACCAAGGTGATGATGGCTACATGCCCATGACACCACGTGTGGCACAACAAGGCACCAAAAGTGACCACTATGTGCCTATGAGCCCCATGTGTGTCTCGGCCCCCAAGCAGATAATCAACCCCAGGTCCCATCCTCAGTCCACAGCTAGGCAAGGTACAACCAGTTCACCCAGCATTGGTTCACTGGAAGACAATGGTTACATGAGGATGTTGTCTGGATCCAAATCCTCGTTGGAAAGCACTGATGTCAGAGTGGCAAATGGCGAATATATGAACATGTCACCTGTTGATCCATACGTCTCAGCAACTCCACCAGATTATTTCCTTGGAGGGTGTGTGCCAGCACAGCGACCCTCTTGCTTGCTAAATTCTAAGAAACATGAAGGTCCTAAAAGAGAAGAGGACCAATATGTTTTAATGTGTCCCCAGGGGCATAAACAAGGAGAAGAGACAAATCCTGGGCCACTGTTGCCCAGCCCCTCCACCTTTCTCCCACTCAGGCAAAGTCGGAATGACGGACTGTTGCACAGAGCACGGGTCAGCAGACAGAACAGATTATCTCTGGACACTCTAAGGATGCTCCCAAAAATGAACGAACATCCCCTCCCCAGTGAGCCAAGAAGCCCCGGGGAGTATATCAACATAGACTTTAGTGATGCTGTACACTACGCCTTGCCCTCTGGATCAGTGGAGAGCCAGGCTTCATTCCCCAGAAGACGATCACCACTTTGTGACTACATGAACCTTGACCTGAACTCACATTCCCCAAAATCAGAAGAAACCCTTGCTAGTTCCCTACATGAAATCCCAGAACTCACCAACTGTGCATGCTCATCTGATGAGGGAACATATGTCTCTGACGAGCAGAACTCCTCCTGTTCACCTGGCACCAGGAAAGATGATTATGCCGAGATGAAGTTTGATGATGCACACGTGTCCCCCTCCATCACCAAGAAGATTGGTGAAACCGATATGACGGGCCCGACTAACATGGTACAGAGACTTACTCTGAGTGACAAGAGCATGCCAGGAATAGGAGCGCTCCTCTTACCCAACTCCACCGTCGACCCTGATGGAGAGGCAAAGGTGATCCGGGCTGACCCACGCGGTCGAAGACGGCACAGCTCAGAGACCTTCTCATCCACCACCACTGTAATGCCAGTGTTTCCCTCTTTCGCCCCCAACAAGTCCAAGCGGCATAGTTCTGCCTCCGTCGAGAACGTCTCAGTCCGGAGCAGCGAGGGTTCTGATGAGGAATACGGCAGCCCCATGTGCAAAGAGACTTCTGCTGGGTTCCAGCACGGTCTGAATTATATCGCCTTAAACCTCATGGAAAACAGCGAGTTTGGGAACTGTGAAAATATGATGGGATTCAAGACTATCGGTTGCTGCAAAGGAGGAATAAACGGTCTACACGACAGCCCGTATGTTTCGCTGGGATTCAAGGAGACCGTGACCACTGTAAAAGGTGAGATCTTCTGACATATTGTTTTGTTATGGGTCATAGGTTCCTGGCAGTTAGGACGTGATGAAGCACGTAGAGATGGAGGTCCAGTGGCATCAGTAGCCCTTACCACAAGGCAGACATCTTGTTGATCATACTTGTTGTTTTTAAGTTAACACTTGTGCATGAAATACGTATGTTTATATTCTAGTTGAGTTATCCAATTGCCATTCTATTATTTTTTAAGTTCCTCAGGTTTACCCTGTGTTTAAAGCATTAAAGTTGTTTATGATACTTAGGTTAAATATGTAATTAGCTTTAATTAGGCTGCAAGTACACAATTATGTTCTTGTGGAGACGCATAATAAGGTTTCACTTGAAGTGAACTAGTGACATAAAGTTGTGAGAAATGTTATGCGTTTTACATTTCTATTCGCTCTGTTTTGTTATTGTGGGGATGCAGGGCTATTGTGGGGAAAGTGAGCAAGTGCACGGCTCGTTCAAAAACCGCCTGGGAAAATGAGAAAAGACAAATAAACATTACAATGCACGCCTGAGAGCATTAATCCGAGGTGTATTAGGGGTTTATTACGCAACGCACCGTGCATTCAGGATAACGTTTGAGTTCTAGCCGTTGACTTCAGCTGTGCACGACGAGCCCTTGTTATGGACAGAGAGAGATGTGTTTTTCACTCAGAGGAATTCCCTGGAATTTCAGACGTGCTGAACGTGACGGCGTGCAGTGGCTGTGTGCAGTGGTAAACAAACTGCGCAGCACTGCAGCTTGGGGAGGAAAAGCGCTCATGCGTTTGCTCTTGGCATCAACGAGGGCTTAAAGAATCGCGCAGCAGTCACACGGAAGTACGTTTTAGTGCTTATACGAGAAGTTACACGAGACGACGGGTGCTGAATTATTTAAAAAGCGCTATCCTTAGACGGCGGATGAAACCCGAGCTTGTTGTTTTGACGCTCGAGCCTACGTGAGATTGTTGTTTTGAGGCTCGAGCTCACGTGGGCAGGACTGCTCTCGTTTTCAGTATGGTTCCCAGGAAAACGCTTTCTGTTTTACTTTTATCACGCACCACGGAACATCCCGTGTCCCATTACATGCCATCTCCGAGGTGCATCAGGGAAACTAGCTCTGATCATTTGCCTAATTATGTGTGTGTGTGGGGGGTGTGTGTGTGCGTGCCATGCAGCGCTCGCGCATGCTGGAGCAATATGCTGCGATGACTAATGTAAGTGCTTGGGGCCTTTTCACCAGGCATGCTGTTTTGTGGCTCAACACACAGCCCTGCGTATTTTGCACCGTGGCACGTACTTCAAATTGTTTCCATCCTCCTGTGTTTATATTATGACACGTCCAGTTGCAGCTGAGCACTGACCCGTGAAGGAAATGTCGAATTAATTCACCCCCCCCTCCCTACTTGTTAGGAATGCACACAACCCTGAGAAAGTGAAATGGAAAGATGAGGAAAACATGTTTACATTTTATCCTCTTGAGGAACAAATCAAACCTGGTGGTTCATGCAAGTGGCATTGACGAGTTGTTGTCAGGTAATGGTGAGCTTTTACTTTTGGGAATACCAGACCTGGTAAAAGTTGCTGCAAGATATGAATGTGTGCTAAGATTGCAGTCGTGTTGAACAGTTCCTCTTATTTTTTCATCTGGCTTACTTTATATATTTCTCTGGTTTTAAAAAAAAGAAAGAAAACAAGAGCCTATTAGAGCAGCAGAGGGAGGGGGAGAAGTGGAAGCTCTTTCTATCATGCTATTGGCTGCACATGTCTGAGTAAAGAAGCAACAGGCTGGTTGTGGCTCCAATTTTTTTGTTTTTTTCTGGAGATCAAAGTGCCCACTATTTGCCTTTCGGTCAGTGCAGTTGTTTTTAAGGGTTTTCAGATAAGGTGCAGATAAAGGGACAGAGTGCTGTACACGTAGAATGAAAAAGGTTTCGAATGATTATCAAATTTCCCAGATGCCTAAACAGGCTTAAGGAAAGGTCACACCAGATTTTTGCTTTGCAAATTTCCTTGTATCAAAATCAATTATAGTCAGTCCTGATGATAAAAAAAAAAGAGGTTAAGTAAACGGCTAGCTTGTATATAATGTGACATTGTAATGATTTAAGAAGGAAAAGAGCTTCAAGACTAGCTCTAGATGGACTCTTTGCAAAGTGAAATCTTATGCTAAATGCAACATTTTTGCATATCACATGCCCTTCATTCAGGGGTTGTTGTTTTTTTGGCACATGGATTTTATTAATGTTGTCCAGTGTGATTGCCGTTTAAGGCATTTAATAATCATATGACAAGTACTCCAAGCAATGTTACACTATTTCAACTGCTTTTTTTTGTTAGGCAGGGATAGTAAACATCCATTAGAAAGTACTTACAGAAGAATTGCGCCTTAACACTGGAGCCGATCAGTCTTCTAATCGTTCTAATTTTTAATTATTTAAATTTCAAATTAAGGCGCTGATGTTATTAATAACTGACGGTTGTCCACTTTCTAGCCCTTTCATCCCTGCTTTAACCCAAATATCATGAAGGTCACTTAAAAACAAAATGAAAAACCTTTCGCCCTTCATTTGACTCCATGTAATATGCATGTTATTGCCACTGACTTTGCACGCGACAGTCGGCCTTTCAGTGGAGAAGTGAAACTGATAGAGTAAATGAGCACATTCCCCAGAGCAGAAATCCTAGATTAGTGAATAGACAGTTAGTCAAACACTTTTTCTGTCACCCTCTATCTTTTAGAGTTCTTGGGTCTCCTTGAGTGTGTGTGTGTGTGTGTGTGTATGTATGTATATGTGTGTGTATGTGTGTATGTGTGTGTGTGTGTGTGTGTGTGTGAGGGGCAGATGGCCAGGCAGGGAGAAGTGTGTGTGTCTAAGTGCACCTGCTACTCCACTCACTTCGGCCTGTTATCGGGCATGGCAGCAGCACAGACAATACACTAATGACAGCACACCATCTGCCTCGGCCCTAGGACAGGGGCTAGTAGTGCTCGTTCCTTAGAGAATTAGAGAGATGTGTTGAGAGAGAGGTAATAATAATAATAATAATAATAATAATAATAATAATAATAATAATAGGGGAAATATCTCTGAAGGTGATGGAGATGAATCCAGAGAGAGTCAGAGAGGCAGTGTGACAAGGAAAAAGGAAATGTGATAAGGATATTCTGAAGAGAAACACATAATATAGAGTGTGCTTTGTATTGTAGACATGCAAGCACACAGACACGTAGCCACTGGATCTGTTTTGCTCAGGCTGGTCAGGTTTCAGCATGGTACTCACTCACCCCTGGCCTGAGAGGCGAGGAGCCAGCTAGAGCTGTGAGCATGCTCAGTATAGCAGTACCATCCCTTCTCTTACATTCACACTCTCACTCTCTCTCTCTGTCTTGCTCTCTCTGAAACCTACCTCCCTCAATCCATGGCCCTAGATCCATACTGACCTGTTGTTATCTCTCTCATTTTCTTTCTCTTTCCCTCCTACACATATTCTTCTCTCTCTCTCTCTCTCTCTCTCTCTCTCTCTCTCTCTCTCTCTCCCTGTCTCTCTCTCTCTCGTACTTCCCCCTTCACCCTCCCTATCCTTGTTTTCTTCTTCATGCCATTCATTTCCATTAGCACTGTTAGGCTATGAGACTGACTGATGGATCAGAACAGAGGGCATGATGGATGGGTAATTTAACCCTTTCAAGAGTTTTCTGTCAGATTAGACACACAGACCTCTAAATGGAATTTTTGGGTGAGCATTTCTGTTTCGTTCTTGTTATCTTGAATGTTAGACCTTTAAAACAACCTTTAACCCTGCCAGACACCTGGTTATCTAATATGCATTCACCCATTCAGTATTTCAGACTCTCCCCGCCCTGCAAAGCCTCAGTGGCTAAACTAGGCCGGGATGTTCCCAGCTAAGATAACCGCAGCAACACCGTCAACATTACCCACATTTAGCCTGGGACATGAGAAGGAGATTACGCTTGAGGGAGAGAGGGGATTAGACATTGTTCAGCGGCTTGCGATGAAGGGAATAAAAGGCGTTTACACACACGGACACGCTCAAGCTCCTGCAGGTTCAAAACAAACCTGTCCTCAGATAGACCTCACACTCAGTACAGCAGTGCAGGCTGAGCTACACTTTCAACTGATATACATAGATACGTACTTAGATACATATATACAGGTCCTTCTCAAAAAATTAGCATATTGTGATAAAGTTCATTATTTTCTGTAATGTACTGATAAACATT
>JAQMCW010000010.1:8494696-8510517 GCA_030068335.1 Chrysichthys cranchii
ACAACGCAAGAGATGCTGTATTTGTCCCAGATCAAGTGACAAGAAAACCAAATTAGTTGTGTAACCAATGCCAACAGGAACATTTTTGCCTACAGCAGGGTGAAATAAGCAGAAACTCACACATGAAGCGTTGTGCAATATTATTTGGATTTTATTACATTGTCATACCATATTATTTAAAAGAAAACTAAATATTGTAACAAAGTGGTGTTATTCTGGTCATATAGCATGTTTTCCACCATGGGGTCAAAACTGACCCCATGGTACCAAGAATGTGACTTTTTTCATGGTCCCAGAGCAGGGTTAATGTAAATTCCTATAAAAATAGATAAAAAAGATAATAAATAACAAATCCTAAAAGACTTACCTCAAAGGACCCTGAATCACACAAATATATTTATTTTTAAATATTTAGTTCATGTGGTAACATTCACACAATTGTTTCTTGTCACACTGTAATGCAACACTTTTATGTGTGATTTGGTCTTAGGAATTAGCTTTAGGTGAAACAAGTAAGTTACACCTAAGGTAATTTACTCACATTAATTTAAATCCATTTCTTGTCAACATTATCAAGCACAAATGCTAGATATTCTTATCAAATAATAATCCAAGCCCATTTAGTTTCAATTCAATTTTATTTGTACACCGTCTTTTAACAATGGACATTGTCACAAAGCAGCTTTACAGAAATATAAAAAAGTATAACTTTCTGGTAGAAGATTTGGTCTTTGCAAGTTGGTCTTTACACAAGCAGTCTCTTAGTCTCTGAACGGCAGTGAGGATTTTGGCAGGGTGTGGTGGGTTTCCATCCTGCCATAATCTGGCAAGCTATCACCTTTCAGACTGGGCCAGTGAGCCTATTGTGTGTCATAAAGCTGTGCACTAGTAGCTAGTTTAGTAGATTTTGTGACTTTGCAGATACAGAACAAACTCAGCCTTTATGATTCCCTTAAACTGGAAGAAATTCCACGTTTCAGAAAATAACTTGGGATTTGCATGAAGTAAAGGGTAAGTGGGAAACATGGTGGCGATGAAAGCCATAATAACTCAGCAGTTAAGGTTCTAGGATTGAAGGTCGTGTTCAAATCCCACAACTTCCACACAGCCATTGCTGGACGACAGTTGTATGTCATACTGCACAAAAGCATCTTTTTAACAATGTTTTGAAAATAAGAACGACAGATGGAAGACCGGACCACCAACATGTATTTAAATAAATGTAGCTTGTGCTTAAAACAACAGTTCTTGCTAACTCACACGCACACAGACACAGATTAAAGCCTAGTCTACTCCAAATACAATACTTAGTCCTTGGTGATCATCCCTTCTCCACAGTGTGCTGTTACTCTATTATTGATAAGCTTGCATTGATTTTGCAGTACACATTACTAAGCAGTTACTGTAAGCTCTCGCTGGAGACCACTTTGTTGTTTCTGGTAGATTGTCAAATGGCAAAAGCAGTGGATGACTTACGAAGTACAGCAGTCAGCATCAGCAGAAAATCGTGGAATGTGTGTGCGTGGTTTAGCTGCAAGAACTACTGATGGGAAGTGACTAAGGGAGACGTACATTGTAACATATTTGAAGTGTAGCATATACACGCAAAACTGAATGGAAATCATCAATATCATGCTACAATAAAGAATCAAAGTAGACCTGTATTCTGTGGTGATTGCCATGGGCAAAAGTCTTTATTTGTCACATATACATTACAGCACAGTGAAATATGTGTCTTTACATATCCCAGATTATTAGGAAGCTGGGGTCAGAGCGTAGGGTCAACCATGATGCAGCACCCCTGATCCAAGGAGAGTTAAGGGCCTTACTCAAGGGAGCAACAAAGTTGGGGCTTGAACCCCGAACTTCTGATCAGTAACCACTGAGCCACCACTGCCCCATTTTGATATTGGAAAAAAAAATTAACCCTACTGTTACGTTTGTTTCTCAGGAACAGCAATGATGTTTCTGGGTCAATTTGACCTAGGGCATGTTTAAATATCCAAAACTGCAAGAAACCAAAAAATCCCAATAATCATTGTGTATATCTCATTATTAACTCCATTACTAATTATCATTAATCATTAATAAATGTTCGGGTGTGTGTGTGTGTGTGATTGGGGTGAAATATATCTCAAGGTTGCAAAGAAACAAATAGTATTTGTCACTTCTGTCCCCTTTTAGCCTCCACTTTGATTACTGGGTCAAACCGACCCGAACAGTATCTATGTAATATAGAAATGTGGGGGTGAGGGGTGGGTTCAAATAGGTCAAATGAACCAATTTGATTTTATATGTTGATTACACTTATCAGGCCAAGGAGAAGAAGTTTCATACCGAAAAAAATACTTTAAACAATTTTTTTTTATTATTTATTAACTTTAAGACTAAAAATCAGAAAATACTTAAAACCTGTTTAGGATGGAAGTCTAAGGCCACTTGTTGAGGAAGTCAAAAATAATTTATTAGAATGATAAATTCTTAAAAGTTATTTGTAAAATTAGATCTAATACTGTATTCAGACCAGCAGTGAAGCCATGTGAGCAGCCAGAAATCATTAATTGTTCCTGAGAGCTGACAATTTTTAGAGCAACATATTTACTGGTGAGGAAAAGTATATGAGGTCTGCAACAATGACAAGCAGATTTTTTGGCTCATTCTGACTCCAGAAGAGAGTCATAAATTTTTATTTGCAGCAGATTTCATGTGAAAGGGGTGGTTTGGGTACTTCCTGTATCTAGCTTTGTAGTCTGACGAACAGTATGAACATCCATTATGATTTGAGAGGAAAAAAAAAAAATTTGTTCAAAGTTCATTTTAATTTTTAATGGATATGCAGGCATGCCAAAAAAAAAAAACTATGTAAGTAACTTGAAATATTTTCTCTGTATTGCACACAAGAACAGCTTTGCTAGGACTTCCCCTTTCATTATCGTCATGCCTTTATTATTAGAGTGTTATAAGTGTAGTTCCTAATTTGTGTTATACTGTCATGTATTTCAAATGTGCATTTATGGAATTCAGCAACTACCCTAGGAAGGCAGATTATTTTGGACTTTTGAAAGACCAAGTGAATTTGTGTCACAAAAGTAGACAAATACACACAATGGTATGAAGAAGCAAGGCTGGGGCTGATTTCTTTCTTGCCCAGCAGGCTATACTGTATACTCCCCGAGCGTTGTTCTCCAATTGGTGTAGGCCTAATAATAGTTTTCAGCCTGCTTCGATGAAAATGCCATCACAAGTTTTCCGAAGGGATTGAGCTGGCACATGTGAAATACAGTCATAGGTGTAATGAATGTGAACAAGGTGGATTATTTACAAAGTCAAAGAATAAATTACACAAAAGGACGAACGACACGTCTGTGAGTTTATTTTAGTCTAGTTTAGTTTTATGACTGTATAGGGTTTTCTATTTACATAAGAACATTAATGACTTAGACATCAATGAGACTGTGTGGTATACCGATGATAGTTTCATTATCAAGTTACTGATAGATATTCAAATTTTGCCCTTCCATCTAAATTCAGAACCAGTCAGCACCAATCTGTGATGATCATACATACACTACAGATGTAACCGATCCTGGAAGACTCCTTCAAAGAGATGATACACTGTCATGTAGATGCATACACGTATACACACAAACACAGGAAGGAGGAGTCTTTTCCCCTCTACACAGAACATTGCACCATCTCTAAGGAATCCATTAGTAGCCATGGTAGCGTACACACATGCATTATGCAAACGTGTGCAAACACACACCGGTACACATCCGAATAAGACTGTTGTCTCAAAATCTCTGAGGGAACTGCAATGCTCAGCATAAACACATGATGTAAGTTTAAGGCTTCCGGAGTGTACAGCGCAAACTAGAGTTTACAGTGAGTCTGCATGCAAGAAAAACAAAAATACACTATGAACTCAAATGTGCAAACAATTCAAATTCAATTCAAGGGTGAGAAACAATACTGAAAAATGAGGCTGGAGAGAGCCAGACCAGAGAAAACAGTGAAAAGACTCAGGAAAAGGACATAATGGCATTCAGAGCCGATTTAGAAACAGGCATCAATCCCACTGTTGTGAAAAGTTCGTTTTTCATCGCTGCTTTGAACAGCTTTTGTCCAGCTGTTGACATTTATTTGAACAGCAGGTATCATTAGATAGGAAAATGATTCCATGCCTGAACCACAAGTGACTGAATAATGAGGTTATGGAAAATGGAAAATCATGCATCAAGAGCACAGAAACACTGAGAAATCCCTCCTCCAACAATTATTGGCTGAAAGAATAAGAAAACGTAAACTGTTACCCAGGATACACAGCACTTCTCATTACACTAAACAAGCTTTAACAGAGGTCAAAGGTCAGAGAAGAATGGCCAGACTGTTTGGACCTGTTATGAAGGCTATGGTAACCCAAATAACCATGCTTTACATCCACGGTGAGCGGAAAAGCATCTCAGAGCATACAGCAGGCTGAACATTGGGTGGGACGGACCCCAACAGCAGAAGACCATATCAGCTTTCAGTCTTGTCAGTTAAGAACAGGAATCTGAAGCTACGGTGGACACAAGCCCAATAAAACTGGACCGTTAAATATTGGGAAAACCTCCCCTGGTCTTTTTTCAGTGTTCAGCTATACAGTTTTGTTGAGTGTCTTCCAACTGTAGACTCAGATTACCTTTTTGGGCCGATAGGATTCCAAGACGAGGTGGCCTTCTGCTGTTGTAGCCCAACCCAGCTGACCTGTATCTGCATGATTTTATGCATTTCACTCCTGCCACATGATTAGTTGATTGAATAATTGCATGAAAACGCACTTGTACAGGTGTTACTAATATAGTGGTCAGTGACAGTAAATATGTTTATGTGGGCAATTGTCAACTTGTAAAATGTATGTGTACATGTACACTTGCTAATCAAATAAGCTTGCTAGTAAGCCGATGTACCCAGTGTTAGCTGCGGGGTACATGGTATTTTAAAAGATGCTTTTCCAGTGATTAGTGAAGAAAAAAACAAGAGAAAAAAGCATGAGCACATGCATACCTCACAAAAAGTCTGATCCTGGTCATGGCTTGGTATTACCTGTGTACTATGCTACACATGCAGATAATCATAATCAAGATAAGCTTTGAAAATCAGCCACACAGTGATATACCAACTGATGCTCAATTAACACCTACAGTATTTATAAAAGTCCATCTGGACTGTAAAATTTCAACTAACACTACAGCTGTTAATTCAGCAGTTGGGCTTTTGCTGTGTGGTACAGATACGATAAACATCAGATGATGATTTGATGTGGGCACAAATCATTTTCTCCACTTACAGAAGACACCAGCCATTCTTGTACTGCTGTATTTCAACCTGCATGATGTATTGGCCCTGGGCCTCTTTGAGCGCTTATGAAAGATTACTGCAGGAAGCCATAATCCCCAGAGGCCTGCGGAAATGGGTGCCTCAGTTCACAGTGTGCTAATCTAATAGCTGATGATGTTGCTGAGTTGGAGAACATTAAAGCTCTTAAATAAGGCCGCAGAGATGGATGCAAGCAGGTGATGGACTTGGATCACGGTCGCATCAATTTCCAAAGGGGTCTGAGTCCATCGCAGTAGGTGATACTTCAGGACATGTCATCTGCAGGGACAGAAATGACATCTGTATTATGCACTAACATGGACTTTGCGTTTTTATGCAAAACCTTTTTGCTCACATGTGCGTTGTGTTTTTATAAAGTAACCTTATTAAGTGACCTGTGTTGTTACCAAAAAGTTTTGCTAGATATGCTACCCTTCTCACCAGAGATCCTTAGACCTTGGAAATGTGTGTCACGTCACAGGTTTTGAAATGACACACAGCCCGACCCATGATATTCACAGCCATTTCCCCGAGAACACACAAGCCAACATTAGCTGGACCTGTGCAGATTATAAATAAAATAAAATAAAAAAATAAATAAAATCTTATCTAATCTTTACTGTACCAAGGCCTATTTATGGTTGAGTGCAAAAGTCCACATCCCCATGTTGTTGTTGTTTTTAAATGACACGTGTACCACTGATTTGTGCAATAAATCACACTTTGCTTTTGTAACTACTAAAGTGTGAAACAGTGCACTCCACTGCACGAGACTACACTTAACAGACGCTTAAAATAACAAACACATTTACTGTTTGGCCAATAACTAGGTCGTGTCCATGTTTTGACATTCTGAAAAACGCAAACAAACAAACAAACGACGTTTACTTGTTTGTATGCACGTATTTATTTATTCATCGCTCGTAAGTAATTAGGCGCGCGAGCCTGCACGCACACCACGTGCAGCTCTGCGGCTCACGTGCGCGCAATAAACAGCAGCCCACGTGCATGAAAACTTGTCAGCGAGCTCGTGCCTGCAGACGCCACGCATTTGGAGCACAGCTGCTCCCTCAAAGTGCCGTTTGCTCGTCTCCCTGCGCGCACACAGGCGATCTCTGTGGTGCCACGCACTGAATCAAAAGAAAATCCCTTCCGTATCACGTTATTGCAGGAAAAATCGCGTTATTATGTCGACAGACATCGCGTTATTTCGCCAAATATCGCGTTACTCGGAAGAAACGTCGTGTTGTTGCAGGAAATATTGCGCCCGAGATAAATATGTTAGAAAAACAACTCAACTGACTGTTTTTTTTGTTTACAATATAGCCTGCTTACTGGTATAATTTTACCCCTTAGCTCGAGATATTAATGTCCCGGAGCAGTGTTAAGGGTATTGTCAATATGCAGATATTATGAAGGATTCTCTGTTCGTAGCGTTTATACAGGTCCAGACATTAGTCAGACCGCTTAGACGGTGCTTTATTTCTAACTGATCACCTTGAAGACACGGGAAACCTCCTGGTTACAAATAATTACAGAGTGCTGTATGGGGATGTTGTTACGCAAAACGCTTTCCGGCTCCTGTTTTTTCTCCTAGCAACGCTATATTTGGCGAAAAGCGTTTTTCCCACTCATAATAACCAGATACCGATAAGATTTTATTATTATTATTATTATTATTATTATTGTCGTTGTTGTTGCTGCTGCTCTTATTATTATTATTATTATTATTATTATTATCATTATTATTGGCAGCACAGAGCTTCCGTTCCAAACATAAACCGAGCAAAAGAAGTTCTGCAGTCAGTCAGAAGCACCGGAAGTGTGTTGCGCAATTTCGTGCAGGGTGCGCGCAGGGAGGGCGGGGCTGGGCGGGAGCGCGCCGTGAGTGCGCGTGGGAGAAGGGAAGGGGAACTGGATATGGAAATGGAGCTCGCGCAGGGAAGTAAACAAGTCCACGTGCTCGGAGCCCCGCCCCACACCCGTTTCCCTTCAAATCGCCTTAATCTCTGTGAGAAAGCAAACAGGACTCTGACAAGTCTTTTTCTCCAAACACTGAAATAGTCCATTATGGAGATGCAAAAATGTACACACCCTTGTGACAAAAAAGAAGCGTGTGTTAAAATATTAATAGTATAAACTTGTTGAAAGCTTGTGTTTTGTTTTCTGGATATACTTTGATATAAGTATTCTTCAGTAGTTTGTATTCCCATCCTCACCGATAGCTGTGCATGATATTAAATGGAAGGGTTAAAATCAAAGATCTCAACAATCAGTGTGCTTAGACTTAATCCAGTTGTTGTTTTTTTGTTTTTAAAAAAATAATAGGTGAAATTAACAATTCACCTTTTTAAAATTGATTATACCCATGAGCATATTTCACATCTGACTTTTCATCTGCAGCTGTTGACAAATTATGAATATAATATCCCAAATGGAGATTCTTTACAGGAGGGGTCTAGTCCTGACACGACAGTCACTCATAGGCTGCATGAATCTACAATCTGGGTTAGAAAGAATTCGGGCTCTGTCTCACTTCTTCATAGCAAACAAAAGTCCAAGACAATATCCTTTAAGACATTTGTTAACAGGAAATAATCTTTAATCAGAAAATAATCTTTTTTTTCTAGCCCTTTGTGTACAAACTACCAACTACCATGTTCACTTTTTACTTAGGCTTGGATAATATATGGATTTAATGACCTCTGTCACAGTAGTCTTGGGCAAAACCACAATGAAGTATTGACACTACCCAAAAAGTTCAATCTGACCTCCAAGCTGGAGTCCTTCTAGTTACATACAACATGCTACTGTCATCTTCCATTGTCTCTGCTCTTTTTGACTTGTCAGTTCATCCACTTAAACTCTAGGCTTATTTAGTAACGAAGGCATGTTAATTAGTAACTACAATGAATTATTAATTAACTAGAGTAAAACTAATAGTTAATATTTATCATGACAAGAGTCAGGAATGTAAGTATGGAGTTTGCATGGAGTTTAAGGGGTTATGAAATATATGACGTCAGAAAACATCCTCGTTACGCCAAACAATCTTTTAGCCAGATTGAAAAAGTACCGGTTCTTTATTATTTATTCTTTTTGTATGTCTCTAACACAGTCATAAGCACCTGAAGTCTCCGCATCATGGATAAATTAATACCGCATTCCTGTAACATACTGTACATTCTCTGTTTGAACAGGATAGCTGAGGTGCATGTGACGACTTGCGTTGATATGCAGTGACCATCTTCAGGTTATGCAGTGTAGTGAAATACTGCAGGTGTGATTCTTTGCTCTACATGGCAGCCAACATATCCAGACTGACAGTGTCCACAGAGTGTGTGTAAGGTACTGTACAAGTTGTTTATTGCTTCACGTCAAGATAACCCAACAGGAGTTGACATTTATTCAAAAAGTTTTGATTGTACAGTCATCACAATCACTCATTTCTCATTATCCTGTCACATTGCACTTTGTAAAGTCAAAATTTCCCTTTCGTAACATTTCAAGCATAAACAAACAAATTCCATTGATGCTAGCCAACATTTAAAAATCAGTACAAGGGATTAAACAGGATTGAAATGTTATTTGCCCAGGCAGGTAGCTTTTCACTGAGGTAGAGGTAAGAAGCATGAGTGCATGCCCTCTAAAGGAATGCATATACTACAACTGTCAAGCCTCCTTAAAGCCAGGTTGTATACCATGCTCTGAATGCAGTCCTAACAGCAGGGCACATCCTACGCAGTGCGTTTTCCATTAATTTATTCACAACTGCCAAACATATAGGTCTAAACAGCTGGCTAAGTGAATCTACAGAATTCAGCCTGCAATACATCATGATACAATTATTATCCAGAAATCTTTACATCTGAGCTTAAGGTCATGTTGGAAATCTCTCACTAGGCTGCTGGTATACTTCTGCTAGAAGACACACTTTCATGTGTTTAGGTTTGTGGAACCTTGAGAAGGAACTCATCAGTCCTGCTCTCTGTGTAGACAACAGGGACTAGAGGGGAAGCAGTTTCCATGGAAACACACTCATTTCAGATCATTGTAATGACAATAAAATATATTCTATTTATAAGAGCAAATACATGGTTCGACTGAAGTATGTTTGTACTTAGACAGAATGTGGGTGTGTGTAGCTATTGAGCGTTCTGTTATTACATTTTTAGTGTATTTTTGTCATTTATTTAGGAACGTGTGGAGGATTATACTGCCGTGATATTTGTGTCATTGCAGTATTTTCTGTGACAATGTTAAGAGTCATCCAGGAATATGTATTCGGTACAGGAAGGTTGCCTTCTCTTGTTGTTGACAAGTAAAGTGCACTTACGCTCACATGGCTCACAGGTGTTTGTGTATGCATAAGTCCATGTGATTGTTGGTGTGTGCATAAACACCTGGACTGATAAGAATCTGGATGTGGAATTTAGCACCTGCTACGAAACAGACCTTACACACAGTCGCTCCTGGTTTACTGCATGCAACGGAAAGGGATTCAATTCCAGGCTATATAAACAAGATTTATGGCTCTGTGTACAATGCACAAAATGTTACTGTGATATTAAGCAAGACAAGGCATGACAAGACATGCTTTTATAGGAAAATCAGCAACATGGTAGTGTGATTTTACAGCGTAGTTGAATTTTTTCCTACAGCAGCGCAATCTGAAGTACTTTAGCGAATATTACATAGCAATTTGCTGGCAATTGCAGTTATAAGTTACATGTAATATTATGGAACACCCTTGAAATAAATTCATGTGGATGCAAAGCTAAAATATACAAACTTCTCTGTCCTAAATACTTTCCTGTGGAGGAAAATGTACTTCTTCTTCCTAGCATTAGTCCCACACCGTGCAGGGTCCACTGTCGTCACAAGACACCTCGACATCTAATGCGACCATGGAATACTCCAACTGACATGCCACTCCTTCTGACATTGGCACACTCATGGGCAACTTAGGGTAGCCAATCTGCATGTCTTTGGACTGTGGGAGGAAACCCACACGGACACAGGGAGAACATGCAAACTCCACGCAGAAAGGCACCTGTGCCAAACCCAGGACTCGAACCCAGGACCTTCTCCCTGTGAGGCAACAGGGCTAACCACTCAACCACCATGCCACCCATGGAGGAAAATTAGAAAAAGGGATACTTAAAGGGGATATACAGTAAGGGATACTGGAGTCTCTGTTAAATGAATGTCTTCTTACAGAAAGCTTTACCATATCAACAATTCTATTATTAGTTATTTTTTTATCTAACAGCCCATTTTTAACTATCAGTTTATTATTATTAGTTAATACATTCTTGTGAATAAACTGCTATTATAGAAACAACAGCATATTAGATAGAGCAATTGTTACCAATCACATTTGAGAATTAAACAGAACTGTTTTATAAAGTATACATACGCATGTACGGTGAAAACAATATTTTCCAGAACAGGACCAAAAACCAAATAGCTGTAATATACCATTGAGAACCTATTTGTAACATTTATGAAAACCTTTTTCTAAATTTTTCACATAGCAACATCTACTGGACTGAAATCTGATAATTTTGGGAGGACATCTGTGGTTTGCTAAGATGATGCGCATCCACATAAATTGTCTTCTATTTCACTTAAAAAAAAAATATAATAAATTGTTGGATGCAGGTTCTTTCTTTCACTCTGTAGTTATGTGGGCTGAAAACTGTTTGTGACAATTACTGTATCTTTGTTTTCTTACCATGATTAAACCTTCTGGTACTGAAGGTCAGATTATTTCCTCCTGATTAAGTCTCTGGAGGTCACATGTTTTTACTTGAGAGGTATGCAGAGCATGAACATTTAGCCTGTAAATACTTCTGGTATTAAGCAAAGAAGCAAACAAAATGGACAGTACTTTTCCACATGAATGATCTAATAGTTACTGCTAATCAGTGCCTGTTTTCAGTGTATGGTGTGATTCGTGACAATAAGTTTGATTAAATTAAATAATGCATTATCATGAATTATGTTTTGCATTCTGTACATTATATGATGTATATATTTATCTATGTAAACCATAATATTGTGAAATATCTGAAACTGGTCCCAATGATCCGTATATTTGTCATGCACACAGGGTTTGGTTGGACACATGTGCAGGCTGGAAACAGGCATAAAATCCAAATAGGGTTTATTGAAACACAGGCAGAGGTACAAATCCGACAGTCTAGCTCAAAGTCCAAAATAACATGCAAGGGTAAATCGAGGCACAGACAGGGTATCAAAGACTAGGCAGAAATACACAGGATTAGGTTCCAGGATCAGGAACAAGTTTAGGCTGGGGAGCAGGCATGCACTTAGGCATGGACTCAGGCTGGGGTTCTGGCAAGAGAGCTGACACAGGTGTGACCATGAAACTGGGTGTGGGCTGTGGTATTGGCATGGAGCCAGGAGATACAGTACAGGAATGAAAATATGCACAGGAACAGGGATAAATACCGGGATTGGTATAGGAAATAAAATACATGACCCTATATGAGTTGTAACAGGCTGTGTGACTGGAACAGGGACTGGGACGGGCACCAAGGCAGGAACAGGACTGGGTCAGGAGCGGGCTCCGTGACAGAAACGGTCTGGAGCTGCTGTGTGCTCCGAAACAAGAACTGGATCAGGAACTGGCATGAGCTCAGCGACAGGGACTGGATCAGGAACTGCAACGAGCTCCGTGATAGGACCTGGAACAGAAACAGGAAAAGAAACTGGAACAGGAGCAGGCTCCATGAATGGAGCTGGAACGGGATCAGGAGCAGGCTCCGTGACAGGAACAGGAACAGATACTGGATCTGGAGTGAGCTCTGTAACAGGAACTGGATCAGGAGCAGTCTCATCAACAGGAACTGGAATTGGGGCTGGAGTGAACTCTATAACAGGACCTGGAACAGAAACAGGAACAGAGACAGGAACAGGAGCTGGCCATGTGACTGGATCAGCATCAGGAGCCAGCCATGCGTCTGGAACAGGAGCAGGCTGTGCAACTGGAACTGGTTCTGGAACAGGCTCTGGCTTTGTGATTGCAACTTGAACAGGAACAGGCTCAGTGACTGAGATTGGAACATGAACAGGTTCTGGCTCAGTGACTGTGATTGGAACAGAAACGGGCTCTCGCTCTGTGACTGGAACAGGAACTGTGACAGCTACTGGAACAAGCCTTGGATCTGTGACTGTGACTGGAGCAGAAGTGTGCTCTGGCCCTGTGACTATGATTGGATCAGGAGTGACATCACATAGTGACTGGAATATGAACATCATAAACATGCTCTGTATCAGATGAAACAGACTTATTAATTGAAGTGAACTCAGAGACTGGAGCATGGTTTGAAGTTAATAAAGGCTCAGAAACTGTGGAGATGTGCACTGGACTGGGCCTTGTGACTGAAACATACTCGGAAACTGAGCTGATACTTGCTTTGATACCGGCACTTGCTTGGTTCCAGGAGCTGGAGCAGGCTCTGTGGCAAGGCTGGAGCTTGGTCTGAGACAGGAGCTGGAGCTTGATCTGAGTCCGCAACACGTGCTGATATGGTAGCAGGTTTACTGACCATGGTAGGCATAAATTTGATAGCAGGTTCTGTGACTTTGGCAAACATTGAGACTGTAGCAGTCTCCGTGAATGCAGTGGGGTCTGTTAATGCGGAAGGCTCTGTGAATGCAGATGGATTTCTGAATGGCCCAGGGTTGGCTGCTTGAACAGGCTTGGCAGCAGACTTGGTTGGCTTGAGAACATGAGAAGGTTGGAGAACATGAGAGGGCTGGAGAACCTGAACAGGCTGGGCAGCTTGAGAAGTCTGGGCAGCTTGAGATGGCTTCAAGATGTCCTTAGTTTCTGAAAGAGTTTTTGGTTTGGATTCAGGCTTTAACTCAGACTTGGATTTGGACCTTGACTTGGATTTGGACTTGGACATGACTTCTGATTTCGACTGAGGTTCGGGTTCAGGTTCTGACTTGGATTCAGGTTGAGATTCAGGCTGGGACTTGACTTCAGGTTCAGGTATGGACTTGTATTTGGGTTCAGGTTCATATGAGGATTCAGGTTCAGACAAAGATTCAGGTTCAGATGAGAATTTGTGCTCAGGTTTGGATTTAAACATAGGTTCAGGCTTGGACAAGGATAAAGGTTCAAGTTCAAGCTTAGATTTATGCTCAGGTTCAGGCTGAGACATGGGTTCAGACTTGGACAAGGATTCAGGCTTTGACTTGGATGCATGCTCCAAGAGAGAGAGTGCACCATGTACTCGTTCCGAGGATTGGATCCCTGACAATATTCTCTCATTCTTTCAAGTATATGCAGTAATCTGTATGCTGTAAAATATGTTTGCACTATAAATATGTAAGATGCATTGAGAACCTGAATTTTAGAACCTAGAAACAGAGACACATTTTTAATTAGTTTTCATTTAATATATTTTTGCAGTGTTAAGTGCTACTGATGTGCTTCTTAATAACAACTGATACATAACAGTAGTACAAAATATTAGACTTGCTTTTAAGAAAAGTATGCTTTGCGAGACAATTCCAATATTTTGCATATTTGTATGTTTTTATGACCTTTGCAACAACAAAAGGACATGAAAATGATCTCCCACACACTCACTGCTGCTTGAAACAACATGTCTGTGAGTGTTTATGAGTTTCGGTGCAGTAAGTCAGGTAAACAATAGTGGCATAGATTGTGTTGCCTAAGGTGAATTATGTAATGCTACCTGGGAATGTCATATCATTGCTTCATCCATAATTTTCCTTCACCACAAGGGAGTCGCTTAGTGTGTATGTATGTATGTATGTATGTATGTATGTATGTATGTATGTATGTATGTATGTGTGTGTGTGTGTGTGTTTTCTCTTGGTACATATCTACAATCAGCTCCTGCTTATCCTGGCCTTTGTCACTACATGCTGTGAAGGTAAACTGATCTGCAGCTTGAACACTGAAATGTAGAGCCGCACCCATGTAGTAAACAAGTCATTAATTTTTTCTCACACCTTGTCTTGAGCAGCACCTGGTAAACATTGCACGAAAAAACAACCAGATGAAATAAATAATTAAATTAGCAGATACAGTATCTCAATACCATGCACTCCATAATTCCATATTTAATAATAATAATTTGCTAGTGATAGTCACACATGAAACACACCACAGCATAGCGTGACACACAGTGAAATTCTTCCTCTGCATTTGACCCATTCACCAAGTGAAGCAGGGGGCAGCCGAACAGCACAGCACAGCACAGCACCCGGGGAGCAGTGCTTGGGGACGGTACCTTGCTCAGGGTACCTCAGTGTACCTTGTCAGTCCTGAGCCTTGGCATATCATTATAAATAGTTTATATATGAGGATGAATCAGAAAGTAAAAGCAAAATACATTTAATAGCTTTAATAAAAGTAACTGTGAGTAAACTGAACAGATCACTTTTCCACACAGTCTCCATGCAAGATGTCTTGTCTAGTTGTATTGTCCAACTAGCTTCTGTATTCCTGCAGAGAAGTTGTATTTTGACTGCTCAAGAAGCCAGGTGAGCACCACTTCCTTTACTTCATCATCAGAAGTGAATCTGCGACCACACAGTGCTTCCTGCAGTGGACCGAAGGTGTGATGATTGCTCAGCACCAGATCCAGGCTGTGAGGAGGATGTGGAAGATGTTAGAATCCGAGCCGTTGCACTTCTGTATGAAGATGTGCATTGTCATGGTGCAGCAAACGGTTTTGGACAGCATTCCTCTTCTTTTGTTGTGAATTGCAGCTTTAAGTTCATTTCAGAGCAATGCACCATACTTTACACTGTTTACTGTTTGCCCATGTGCTTGGAAATGTGCCAGAATAGGCTCCTTCATGTCCCAAAAGAATGTTAACATGATCTTCTTGGGGGAGGGATGACTTTTGAATTTTGTTCTTTACTGGAGAAGACGAATGTCTCCAATCCCCGCTTCACCTTTTGCTCTCCGGGTTACCTCATAATTTAAAAATTGCCTTTAGTTTTTTAATTCACACTCACTCAACTTCTGCTTAATCCTGTTCAGGGTTGGGGGGGTGGGGGCAGCTGGAGCCAATCCCAGCTGACTTCAGGCCAGATGCAGCGTACACCCTGGGCAAGTTGCCAATCCATTGCAGGGCAGACAACCATTCACATTCACATTCGCACCTACAGGAAATTTAGAGTAACCAATTACAGTGCTACCTGTACTCATGAACATCTGAGGCCACGAGTAATTTGAGTCACAAGCATTTTTATTTAATAAAATCTCTCTGTACCCTCGAGCAATGTTTGGAGCCACAAGCGGTACCGCGAGCCGCCCGCCTCATTATCTCTATATGTGTAAACAATGAGGAACAAGGGTAACTTGCCCACGCAGGTCAGCGGCGGTCAGTCCCTCACAGCATCTTGTGTTGTTAGCATCTCTTTGAGACCACGTGAACTATTTT
>JAQMCW010000010.1:8512066-8524260 GCA_030068335.1 Chrysichthys cranchii
CCCCCCCCAACCATAAGGCAGGCAAGAAAGCACAAAAACCAAGGATGTGGTCCTCAATATAATCTAAGGTTAAAAGCTGTGTGGTCTATTGAAGCAGCTGAGTAGGTGTTCCATCCTTGCTGTTCAATTATTGTGATTAATCTCCAGGATGTGTTCTAGCAGGTATACAATCTCAGTCTCTTATTTATCATGTTCTGTAATTATACAAAAAAGTGAAAGCACACTCCGTAAATGTACTTTGAAATTTAGAAATTTTGACGTTATCATGATGTATAGTGCTTTTTAAAATACAGTGCAAACCTATATGGCATAGGTTTCAAATAAATTAGGCTGTTTGTGTGTGTGTGTGTGTGTGTGTGTGTATGTGTGTGTGTGTGTGGCCCAGCTTAACCATATTTGAAGGATTTTTTTTCTAGTGAGAGTGAAGGGATGTGCAGAAGTGCCTCAGCATCATCCCTCTGCTCTGTACTGACTGAACCATTTCATCCATAATTTACATTTCTCTCTCCCCTCTCACCCCCCGCCTCTCTCTGTCAGTCTATTCTGAGCCTAAAGAGGACAGGAACAAGGCTGGGGAACACAGTGTACCACAGCTCTGCGCAACATAATCAGCCTCTCTCTCTTTCGCACATCTATCTCTCTCTCTTTCTCCACACGTTTGTATTTTAGGTTAACACACAGCATCTCATACCCCCAGGGACACAACTATTACTTGATAAGTATGCATATATATTTATCATGCGTATATTCACGTAAATCAGTGACGCATCAGCTCACTTATGTATACACATAACCTTCAGTAACAGTGATATCTGTTTATTATTGGTTATAGCAGTTAGGGTTATCATTGCTGTATCATTGCTGTCATTTTTTTCCCCGTCAAAATATAGTCAATCGTATAGTTTTCATGTTTACCTCAGAAATCCCTACAGGCCATTTTAATGTTAAATAAATAATTTCCACATTGGACAACCCAATCCATCCTTTCATACCATTGGCACAAGGTATAAAATTATTTTATTTTAACATGCTCACACACTACATTTTCTAAACAGAGTTCTGTGGAATTTCACTCCTGTTCTTCTTTCCACAAGATCCTAAAAGCCATGAAGATCTCAGCTGTAAATCCGCTACAACCAGTTTCGTAATGCTAACTGGTGGCCTTTCACATTAGCATGTTTCACTGAGCTAGTTCTTTTGTCTTGGTCATAATGAGAGAAACTTCAAACAACATTATATGTATAGTGTGTTACAGCAGATCTCCATCAAGTGAAGGGAAGATCTAGATTTACACAGAGAAATTAATGGAGCAACCCATTGGGTGTGTAATGTTGTAGATGGCAATTATTTCTTCTCTTGACTTGAATTTGGTCAACATGTCTGCTTAGAAGAAAGGATATTGCGTGGAAAAATGGATTTCATCCCTTGTCAGGTGTGGTGGTGTTGAGGTGAGGTGAGGTGAGGCTCTGCGACGACAGGCGGTGGTGGCTGCTTTGAGAGGGCAGACAGCTCAATGATTGGCACAGGCTTGGCTGCTTGAACAGGCTCAGCAGACTCAGGAGTGTGAGATGGATGGTTAGAGAGCTTTGACTGGTGTGGCAGGCTTGAGAACCTGAGCAGGCTGCGCTGTCTGAAGAGCTTGAGCAGATTGAAGAGCGTGAGCAGGCTTGACAGGCTGGAGAGCGTGAGGAAAACGTTCTGCCTTCCTGAAGGTTCTGTAAAGCCATTTGAGCATCTCCCCAAAGTCCTGTGGATTCTGAAGACATGGGTGCTTCATGGCGATAAGTTCCTCAGCAAACATAAGCGCTGGTCCAGTTATCCAGCATGTCATCACTCTTACCCAGATGCATTCCAGGGGCTTGGGTTCCATCAGGCTTTCATAAAACAAGCTTACTACAGTGACATGGACTAGGATGTTGAAATGGACTCGAATTCCCATAAGGCCATGTGCGTTGACAATATATTGGACTTCCCGTGCTCCTGAGTGCTGATTTGGCACAGGTGCACCTAATTAACTCCATGCCTTCCTAGAAACACTTTTTAAGACTCTGTCTTTTAGTGCTTGCTTGCAAAGCAATAGTGTGCTACATTTTTGTCCTAGCTAGTGCTAAGCCGTTTGTTTGCTCATGTTTCCCAGTTTGCAATTCTTCCTTTGCCTACTCTAGTCTGTCAGCTCATCAGTTTATTGGTTCATAGGTCTCTGGTTCTGCCATTTGCCTGACAATTATATACAATTTGGTCTCCCTGTCTGCAATCTGTAATAAAACTATGAACGTCACCGGCATTCTATCTTTGTCCATTGCTGAACCTGACAGAATGTCACTAATGGCACAAAGATGCTATCTCAGTAAACGCATTTGTGATGTTTTGTAGCAAGTGCAACAACTCACGGCTGGGCTCTCACACGTCAGTGAGCACCTGTTGGCAGCCTCCACTCCCAGAGTCACGTTCATCCTACCACCTGCTAAGCTGAAAAAGTATGACGGTAATCCTGCTCATTGTTGGGGTTTCTTGCTACAGTATCGGTTGTATTTCAATGCCATTGGCAGCTTCTCTGATCCCCATAATAACCCAACTCACCCAACTTCTCAGTTTACTTACTGGTAAAGCTTTCCTCTGGGCACAGGGGTGAACTGGTATCCTCATATGAGAACTTTGTGACATTGCTTCAATTGGTGTTTGATCATTCACCTGAGGGAATAGAAATTTCTTCGTGTCTCTTATCAGTCAAGCAGGGCAACCATAGTGGTCGAATATTCTCTCGAGCTCCATACACTAGCAACAGAAAGTGGGCAGAATGAATCAGCTCTGAAAGTAGTGTTTCAACAAGGACTAAACACTCATGTTATCATTGATCTTGCTTGCCATAACGATGAAGCTTCCTTCAATGTACTCAGAGACCTAGCTGTCTGGCTTAACAATCTTCTCCAAGATTGCCGCTCACACCTACTGCCTGCTCCACCACCTCATTTCAAGCCTCCAGCCAGCCCTGAACCTTTGAATCATGCTTCTTTGTGCTCTACAAAGATGGAGTTTTGCCCCAGAAAATGGCTATGTGTCTACTGTGATGAGGCTAACCACACCATTGCCCAGTGCACCAAGCGAAGGTCCCATACATGCATTGACTACCACCCAGGGTACAACGCAACCTCCAGGCTCCCTGTGGCAAGTGCTACAGCTAACCCTATTATCCTAGGCATTCCATGGCTGCCCAAGCATAATGCTCACATCTCATGGGCTCACAAAGACATCACTACATAGATAGATAGATAGATAGATAGACCATTTCCTCTACATCTATTGAAAGTTCAGAAACCACAGTGAACGTGAACATCCCTGAGCAGTACCACGAATTCCTTAATGTGTTCATTAAAGCCAAGGCTAGTGGACTGCTATCCCATCACCCATACGACTGTGCCATTGACCTCCCTGGAACCATGCCCCCACAATGTCATATCTATCCTCTCTCCCAAGCAGAACAAAAGGCCATGGAGGAGTATGTCAGGGAGGCTCTGGACCAACATTAGATTGCTCTTTCCACATCACCTGTGTCTGCAGGGTTCTTCTTTGTGGGAAAGAAAGGAGGAGGCCTTTGTCCTTGAATTGACTATTTTTGCTTGAAACAAATAACACTTATGTACCCCTATCCTCTCCAGCCTTGGAACAGCTAAGATGTGCACACATTTACATCAGACTCAATCTCAGAAGTGTATACAACTTCATTCATATCTGAGCTGACGATGAATGGAAGACGGCCTTCAGAACTACATCTGGTTACTACCAGTATCAAGATATGCTGTATGGACTAGCCTGTGCAAGTGTATTCCAATGTTTCATCAATAATGTCCTTAGAGACTTCCTTGGCAAGTATGTGATTGCTTACATAAATGACATTTTAACTTATTCACCTAAGATAGAGAAACATATCCAGCACATAAGGACCATACTACAGAAGCTTCTGAAAAACCACCTCTATGTTAAGGGAGAGAAGTGCGAATTTCATGTTATAAGAGTTTCTTTCCTGGCTATGTCATTGACAAGGATGGAGTCACTATGGATGCTGACAAGGTTGAGTCTGTCATTGAGTGGCCAGCACCCAGTACTATTAAGGAGTTACCAAGTTTCTTGGGTTTTGCTCCTATCACCATTTTATAACGGGGTTTCAGGTCAGTGGCAGCCCTAATTACTTCCCTTCTCAAGGATGGGCCCAAGAAACTAAAATGGTATGAGTCTGCACAAGCCACATTTAAAAAAAACTGAAGCCTCAGCCCCCATACTCCATCATCCAGATGCAGACAGGCAGTTCGTGTTGAAGTCTACAGCTCTTAGATGGGAGTGGGTGTGGGGTTCTATTTGGTGAGAAACCCAAGCCGTTTCCCATAGCTTTCTTTTCTAAAAAAAAAACACACACACCTGTGGAATGTAACTATGATGTGGGGAATCATAAATTATTCTTTATTCGTCTTTTGCCACTTAACCCCATTCAGGATTGCAGGGGGAAGCTGGCGCCAATCCCAGTTGATATCGGGAGAGGTGGGACACACCCTGGGCAGCTCACCAATCCACCACAGGGTGGACACACAGAGACAGACAACCATTCACACTCACATTCATATTCACACCTACAGGCAATTTAGACTAGAAAGGCACCTGTGCGGAACCCAGAACCTTCTCGCTGTGAGGCGACAGTGCTAACCACTCAGCCACCGTACTACTCATGTTACAAGGTAGTGTATAATAATGATAATATAATAAAATACTGTGTGAAACTAATATCATTTCAGTGTATAAATAATATTATAATGATCCTCTGTGTATATTCACACAATAATTCTTCCATGCTTTTGGGCTATTGCTTTTGTTTATGTGGCACACTATCTCTATTGATAAAGTTTGCTGACAAGTGACCATCACACTCATATTCCCTTCTCTAGAACTAAACTGTTCCAGCATGATGATGCCCATCAGCACAAAGCGATGAACTCCATGAAGTCATGGTTTGCCAAGGTTGGCGACAGCATATTTTTTTATTAAAAAAAAGCATTCGAAATGCCATGTATTCATATACAGATCAGTCTGTTCACACCAATCATGTGGTGCCCTTAGAGAATTAGAGGTATGAGTTCATGAAGAAAGAGTTCATAATGTTCTCCAATGTCATTTTAGCCCCACTCAGCTCATACCAAATGGACTCTGCCAAATGGTTTTAAAAACACTTGTACATTTAGTTCTAGGGTCAACACGACTTGCATAGTGTTGATGGAACTCCACAATAACACAAGTGCTGGAAATGGTGGTCAAGCAACCTCACAGTTGCAAACCTTCTTGTAGGAGATGATGGAGTTCCTTCTTTTTCTCTTTTCAACTTCACTATGTACTCAGTACTGTGCTGTGTTTTCATCCTTTCTTTACCCTGGAATAAAACCTAAGCCTCAGTTGCTCTTTTTTTGGATGCAAAAGGCAGGAAGTTGTGTTCTAAAAGCAGAAGCAGTCAGCCCGCGTAATTGTGCCAACTAAGCAAAGGCATTTCTTGGTTTCCAAATGACTAATATGCCGCCAAAGACAACCACCCACATTTGTGGTTATTTTTGCCGAACAGGTCTTGTTTTGCATGCCATGTGTGTTTGTATGTGCGTGACTGGATATCCTGCATGAGAGTTAAAAGCAGAAGTGAGGAGAAGGTATTTGAATTAAGTACTCACTACTTCTCATTCCTGACCTATAGGTAATTAACTTCAAAGGTTGGTATAGAGCTTTTAAATAGTCTGTAATGTCAATAATCATAATCAGTCAATGAATTTTACAGTCTGATTGTCTAATAATCTGAAATGATGAGAGACAAATTATGATACATTATGAACATAATGAAAGATTATGAGTCACAAATGTCACCTTCTCTTCTTGGAAGTCACCATTATTCATTTATTCATTTTCCATGCCGCTTTATCCTGTTTAGGGTCACGGGGAGAAACTTGAGCCAATCCTAGTTGACTTCGGGCGAGAGGCGGGGTACACCCTGGACAGGTCTCCAATCTACTGCAGGGCCAGCACATATAGAGACAGACAACCATTTACGCTCACATTCACACCTATGGGCGATTTAGAGTAGCCAATTAACCTAATCCTCTCTGTATTTCTGTGGGTGGAAACCTACACAGGCACAGAGAGAACATGCAAACTTCACACAGAAAGGCCCCAGTCGGCCGTGGGGCTTCTTTTTGTTATAAGGTGCCAGTGCTAACCACTAGACCACCATGCTGCCCAGAAATAACCATTCATAACTTTATATATTGTGCCCCAATGAAACTATTCGCAAACTTGAGTAAATCTGAATTGAACTGTTTAATTTAATGAACTTCAATGGAAAGATACTGGAAGTTCTCTGACAACTAGATAAAACATGACACAGACCCAAATATCCATTAAAACCCAGCAAGAATCTTCTAAAATTTTTAGTTGGCAACTAGTTATACATAGTTGAACTCCAGCACTCCATTCAATGGAAATGGTTTGTCAGTGATTTAGGCTTAAGGTATGCTTCAGGAATCTGACCATACCATCCTTTAAAAATAGTGTTGCGTAATATAACATAACTTTGCTGTTCATTAACCTTTCCATGGTCATTCGAACCTTACATAATGAATTGTTGTTGTTTTTTCAAGCCGCTGTTCTATCTAGCAGGATTTTGTGTGTTGGAGATCCCGTGCTAGAGATACATGAATTGCTGTGTATTTAGATAAAAAGAGGACGGAGGTGCAAACAGAGCTGCCACGGCTGTTGGCTTTAACAATAACACAGTTCCTACTGAAAGACTGAATGCTTTGTGTAGAGCACTGGAGTGGTTTTGTGTACTGACCTGGTTTCAGTAACAATGGAAGAGACTGAGACAGAAAGGGACAGAGAAGCCATGTGATTTATGACCCTGTGCACTGTAGTTGCTCTGTTTTTATCATTATTCCGAACATGCGCAGTACCTGGTAGCTGCAGGGCACAGTAGCAGAGATGATTCAGATTCCTTTATTGAAGCAAAGCAAGTATGAGAACATTTTCAACCTCCTCCACAGTGCTCATGGAGTGGAAGAGTACTTCCGAGTCGTCTACTCTGAAACAGGGCCAGTGTGCATAATGCTGGGAACGAAATGTTTATGACTAAGAGTTATTCATTCATTTATCTTTAGCGCCTGTTTCATTCTGATCAGGGTCTTTGTGAATCTATGGCCATTTTACAGAAACGTCCAAACTTGCAGATCTTATCTTAACTGTTTGGTAACCACAGTGATTAAGGGTAGGGCCTGAACTTGGTGAAAAGCCATTAAAGATAAACAGTTCCTAAATTAATGTTCTTATCCTAACTTAAGATAGGAAAAGTGTTACACAAAATAGCATAAGCTTCATAACTTCTCACAGTCTTAAATAACTCTAACTTTAAGATAAGCTTTAAGCTGTCCTGTCACTTTTCCACCGCATAGTGTTAGCTAACTTGTTTAATCCATATGGCGGCTCTTTTACTGCTTTTACATCCACAGACTGAACTGATTCACTGAGAGGCTCATAGCAGACCCTAACGATGTGTTGCGGTTTGATGCCAAAACACTCATTAATAGATACGTGCTGCCCCATGCCATGATCCAGTTTTCAAAGTGAGATTTTCAAAGTGAAGTGGCCACAATAGCAGTTGGAGTTGTCATAAATTTCCCAGAAAGAACATCTTTGAATTTCTCTGCAGAGGATACCAAGCCTTCTACTCCTCTAAGAGCCTGTTGATGTTTTTGTTCCAATTTTTTTGTATCAATGAGAAAGTCGAATGGGTTACAAAATAGCTTGTTGACGTGAATGCTGATGCTGAATTGGATATTTAGGATTTTCAAACCTGAGATAAGATAAGATAGGATTCCTAAAGTTAGGTAGGATTTGCTTCTGTAATACCACACTGGGGAACATCTTATCTTATACTCTTCCTATCTTAGCTTAAGACTCAGGAAGTTTCTGTAATACGGCTTTTGGAGCCTATCCCAATAAATGGAAATACACCGTGGATTGGACACCATGCCGGAAAGGACACCATAAACACATACAGTACCCATCAAAAGTTTGGATTCATCTACTCATTCATAAGTTTTTCCTTATTTTTACTATTTACTACATTGAAGAACAACACTGAAGACATCAAGACTATGAAATAAGACACATGGAATTATGTGATAAACTAAAAATTGTTAAAAAAAATATTTTACATTCCTCAAATTAGCCATTGTAAAACTTGATGACAGTTTTGCACAACATTGGCACGATCTAAAGCAGCTTCTTGAGGTAGTCACCTGGAATGCTTTTTAATTAACGGGTGTGCCTTGTCAAAAGGTAATTGCTTCTTAATGTGTTTGAGATCATCAGTTGTGATGTGTCGGGGAAGTGTTGGTATACAGTAAATAACTGTAGTAGTTTATATTATGTCAAGAACCGCTCAACTAAGTAAAGAGAAACAACATGAAGTGTGTTTTAAGAAATACAAATAAAAAACCCCATTAAATTAGAAGTCGCTTTTGACTGCTACTGTACATTCACACACTCTTTCATACCTAGAGTAATTTACTATAGCCAGTCCATCTCCAGGCATGTTTTTAGAAGGGGACTAACTCGGAGAACCTGAAGGAAATAGAGAAAGAACATGTGAAGCTCCACCTCAGGATTGAACCGAGGACTGTTGAGCAGCATTGGTCTCCACCATGCCCCCATTTGAACAGGTTATCTTGATCAAATAGGTCATGTCAATGGTTCCTTTAGGGCTCCAACTAGCTAAGGCATGGGACAACTTCCTCAGTTGTCCCTTCCAAGATGATAAAGCTGCCCTGTGACACTACATTGTGTATTTACAATGGGGAAGAGTTTAGATTGTCCTGACCTAACCTGAAATCAGCTTGGTCTTCAGTGAGAAGATACCTCAATATTTACTAGTAGATGTCTGTCTAATGTCAAGCAGCACCCTGGCTATGGCTGATTATCTGTCACATGGTAATGTTGGTGGAATTCCCACTAAAAGTCAAATAGTAGGTGGAATTCTGTACGAACCCAAGACCAGTTCTTAACTTTATCTTTGAGTGATAAAGCCCAAGATTGGAGACTGGAGGATAAGCTTGGACACAAGGCATACTGTAGGTCAATGCTGAGATGGACTCAGTGTCTGTGTGGAGTTTTGCCTGTTCTGCCTGTATCTATATGGGGTGCTTCTGGGTTCTACAGTTTCTTCCAAACTCCTTAAAACATTTCAGGAAGTGAACTGTTTATTGAACTCTTCATTACCCTGTGTGAATGCATGGTGCCCTGCAACGGATTAGCATCCCATCCAGGATGTATTCCCACTTTGCACCCAGTGTTCCCAGGATAGGCTCTACATCCACCATATGACCCTGACCATGATAAAGTGCTTACTCAAAATAAATGAAAGAGAGTGTTTTCTCTTGGAGACCCGGCAACCCTATACTCTGGCCAAGAAATGGTATTTGGGACACTCTCTCGTGAAAAGTGCTGGTATGAACATCCTGCATCATGCTGGCTGTGTCTAGTGTTCGGAGCTTTCCTAGCTGGATTTGCTCTGATGTAATGCCAAAAGGCTCAATGTAGAGCTGGGTCAGAAAAAGGCCATGAGCTCATCGCTCAGTGATGCAAGTTTTTAAGCCATTTTCTTTGTACAATACCAGCATATTATTATTTTTTTTAACAATCTGTTTATTATTAGCCTTAAATTACGTAGAGAGTTCACCATACAAGTCTGAAATGATCAGTTACCATAGAAACAATAAATGATTAGGAAACAACACCTTTTGACCAATCAGATTCAAGAATTCAGCAGCACTGTGGTATGATGCCCAAATAACCTATATCCAGTGGTCTAAAAACAAAAAGAAACAAATGAAATTAAACAGAATAAAATGTTTCACAATGTTCAATGCCACTCATGGAACATTCCCACCTAAAAAGTAAAAAAAAAAAAAAAAAAAACCCTCAAACTATATTATTATATAATGTAGCTGTTTTAGTGTATAGAAATAGTGTAACACTGCCAAAGTGTTGTAGCGATGTGGAAACATAAGAACACCCAGAAAACCTGGCAGGTCCGCACAACCATAATGCTCAGAAAGTGTTCTGCTAACCTAAAAATATCAGCTGGAAAGAAAAATATGGCACAATTGGGTCCCAGAGTTAGAATCGAATGAAAAACAACATTAAAGAGGTTTATCCAGAATTAGATCACAGGCACCAGATGTTCTTCTATTCGGAAAAAAAAAAGTCTTCTTTCTTCATGTCTCATGTAGATAAAGTTAGGCTCAGGATCAGTAAAAGTAATCAGAGATTACAAAGAATTATTCCTGATAGCATGAATCGGCACCAGCTACCAGCACTGGTGAGCAAACGTACTAGATCTCGGACTTGTTTTCATCCAACCACTGAGGTCAGGTTTGTTTTTGTGCTTGTTGCAGGTCGATGACCTCGTCAGTCACATCACTCCTGGACATTTCCCAGTGTGTTTGTTCAGAGTGATCTCACAGTGCTCAAGCAAACAGCGCACGGATGCTGGGAACTGCTGAAGGCTTTTTTTTTTTGGTCAATAATAATGATATCACATGAATCATAAAACAGTGAGTGAGGAAACTGTGGAGATTATGACAGCAATAAATCTGACAACTAACCCGAGTGTAGCTCACATGCGTGAATATGTGTGTTAGGGTATTGCAGTTACATCAGACCTCACTGACCCTGTGTAGCACACAACAGAGCTTTGTCACACACAATCCCTGCTTTAAATCCCAACGTTTCTCTCCACGTACACATGCTTCGGTTCCGGTTGGAAGCAGACTTCACATTGCTGACGTCACTTGTTTACCATCTTCCAGGTCAGAGCTCATTCTTTTTCTCAGCTTTGAACACCTCCACTGTGTCACACATATAAACCCACACCACATGGAAGATATTGAACCCTTTTTGCTTGAAATATGGAGGGGTGGAGAGATGGGCTTGGGGCTGCAGAGGGGGACTACACATCCAGAGGTTCCTCTTCTCCTGCAGTAGATCTGATGTAAACAAGTCAGGCTTGTAAATGATGGATCTCCCTCTCTCTCTCTCTCTCTCTCTCTCTCTCTCTCTCTCTCTCTCTCTCTGGTTTCATGTGCATTGGGGCTCACCCTAGTGGTTAAAAAATATATATATATATATATTTTTTGAAGGAATCCTCTTTCCAAAACCCCAGTGTGGTTAGTAATGAAAAAGGTTGGGAGTTAATTGTACTGCATTACTCTATTATTAAGTATTATCTGAACATATTTGTATTTGATGTGAGCATTAGCATAATGGAATGCTTAGTTTCATTTGAATAATTTCCAGGAAAAGACGACTTTGTTTTTTTTTTATTCTCACTTTTTTTTTTTAAATTTTTTTATTTAAAACTCCCAAGTACCTATTGAAAGTCACAAAGGACTCTTGTTGTCTCTTTCAGCCAATTACTGTACACGATACATCAATAGATTGATATAGGGGCTCAGTTTAGCATCCAGTCATTTCAAGTTCATCAGTATAGGGGAAAAACCCTACAAAGTATCATGACAATTTGTCATCTGCTCTGAGCTTCTCATGCTACACAATCGGGCCTGGATTAGTACCATGTGGTGCCCCAGGGTGACCACAACTCAAGTGTCCCCTTCACATAACTATACAACAAAAAGACATGAGGTCATGGATGAAAACTCCTGCAGCAGTTCTGACCACAGACTTACATACACCTGTATTTAACAGCGAGCCACCAGACTTTGTGTATATCCTACTGACAGACTTAAGTCATGTATGAAACAATACTATGGCAACACCATAGATTCACATATAAAAACGCCAACCAGTATAAACAGAATAGGCTTATCAACCACCAGAGATCTAACTTCTAGGTAGACTTGGTAAGTTAAGTGTTACGTGAGTTGTGAGGAATTTAAGTGATTGGGCCTTCGTTACGTTGTAATAGGCGATAATCAAAACAAGCATAAAGGAGAATAGTGACATGACTACCTTTTATACCCAACATACTGACAGTTTCAAACAATTTTCTGCCTTTAAAAACAGCCTGATATAGTCAGTGTGATGTTTCATTTTTTTTTTCTTTTTCTTTTCTTTTCTTTCTTCTTCTTTAAAAAAAAAAAAAAAAAAAAAAAAAA
>JAQMCW010000010.1:8547702-8564792 GCA_030068335.1 Chrysichthys cranchii
CGTACAGTACTGAATGTACCTTCAGTGCTGAATGAACACCTACAGTGCTGAATGTACCTACAGTGCTGAATGAACACCGACAGTACTGAATGTATCTTCAGTGCTGAATGAACACCTACAGTGCTGAATGTACCTTTAGTGTTCAATGAACACCTATAGTACTGAAAGTACCTTTAGTGCTGAATGAACACCTACAGCGCTGAATGAGCCTGTACTCAGACCAAGCCTAAAGTGCCAATTCAACACTGTAGATGTGTTAATTTGACGCCCGGCTTTTCAGCTGTGCCTCGTACCAGCCGAAAGCGCTGCGGATGACGTAAAACGCTCGCGCTCTCTAGAAGCATTCGGAAGCGCGCGGCGACGGCGGCGCGCGACGTAAACGTCAGAACAAGATGAGCGCGGCGGACGTCGAGGGGGAAGAGGCCACCTCGTGCAAACGCGGAAGCGCCGGATCGAGTCCCTGCGCTTCCAGCCAGAAACCCCGGAACAAGTGCCAGCGGCCCGAGCGCACGGCGGCGGCTCTGCGCCAAGCGCGAGAGCGGAGCGCGTGACGACCAACGAAGAGCGAGGAGACCATGTTGCTGCGCACGCGACCGCCTCTTCTTCTTCTCCTTTTACTTCTTGTTCTTTCTCGCCCTCTCGAGTGGGCCTTCGACGATGCACGCAGTAATAATAATCCCATCGCCCCCCAAATGGACTAACTGATTATCGCAGATCGTCGCGGAGGGAAGCCGCCGTTCAGTGTCACGGAGGGGAAGCGAAGGTATCGGAAGGGGGACAAACGGACGCGCGAGGCGGACCTCAACGTCAAATGACCATAGAGGCAGAAAAGAAGCCGCCACGGTGGAGTCGGCCGGTGCTGCGCTTGTCCGAAATATGACCAGCGGCGCTCGCAAGCCTCGGCAGAGAGATGACGGCTTAACGCACCGGCTTACACCGCGCGAGACCGAGCAGCAGTCCGCAGACTCCGAGCGGGCGCAGCGATGGCGGCTCTCCTTGGCGTCGCTCGTCGTCTTCGCCGCGCTGCTCTCTGACCGGCCGCGCTTCTGCGCCGAGGCCAAGCTCACCAGGAGCCGAGACGAGGAGCCGGCCAGGATCGCTTCGCCTCGAGACGCCATTTCCGTTGGAAACACTAGTCAACCGGCGTGGAGACTGGAAACGTGCCGCGCGAACGGTGCGCCCAGGAGCTGCTTCACGTTCGCCGACGCGGACGACGTGTGTGCGGGCCTCTCGGGGCCAGACGTGAACCCGAGCGACTTGTACCTCTCGTTTTGCAACGCCTACTCGCTAATGGATTTGCTGTACGGCTGGACGAACCCGGACAACTTGAACTGCAGCGTGGATGCGCTCGAGAGCGACGACCCGTCCGTGTGTAGCCTGTGCGTGCAGGCGTTCCAGCGCTACGACGTGCACGCGCTGGAGAAATACGAGGAGTTCGAGAGCATGACCGAACGCTACGAGACGGACGTGTACTCGGTGCGAACGTGCATGGATGAGTGTAAGGTAGGGTTTTCGTCTGGTCGTCATGGTAACTGACGGTTTCATCGGGGCGCCTTTGGATAGGCAAAAAAAAATAAAAAAAGTACCGGCGATATTGATTTGCTTATCCGAACCAATGGACCAATTTGGGGTCTGTGCATTACGCACGCTCATTTCAGCATAAACGCCGAGCTGCACGCGGTGCAGGCCGAACCCCTGCACGAGCCCTTTGGGGTTCTAGTCCACTTGCCTGTTGCACGCACAGGGTACACAAACACAACGTTCTGAATCCAGCGCATCAGGTTGCAGCTGGCCAAGGTTACTGTGTCAGTGCACCAGCAGCTACAAAGCACATCTTTTACTGTGTGTGTGTGTGTGTGCGCGCGCGCGCTCTATCCAGCCTGTGCGGGTGCTTTTTTTTTTTTTTTTTTTTTAACAGGCCAGGTGTTCGCTCGCATCCGCACCACTCCACGTTTGAGTACATTTCAATAACACTAAATAGGGCACCCGTGCTTCCCCGCGGCTAATCTGCTCGGAGAGCTTCCCCTCCCCGTCCGGCCTTTGTTTGCACATCACTCGGTCCACACGCGCGCGCCTCTCAAGCGCAAATAAAACTCAACGTTAAGGCTAAACAGCTAACATTGTCACCGTCAACAGTGAGGTAAAAAAAACAACAACCCAACAACAAAACCCCGAGGCTGAAGATATGGCCGCGCTGACAAGGGACCGATCTCATTGTTGTTGCTGAGTGTCATTACTAATGGTCAAACATTTAGTGAGAGTAGGTAAACTGCTGAATGAGTGGCTGACGTGTCGTGCTCTGTCATTGGACCCTTTGATGAGGAAGAAATTCATGGGCAAGTGTGTGTGTGTGTGTGTGTGTCTGTCCATGGTCCTGAAAACTCTGAAATTCCCCCACAGTAGGCCTGTGTGTGATAAAATGGAGCGTAAACATTGAACCTATGTTTTACTATCAGCTTGCGATTTAAGACATCATTAGCTTAATGGCAGCAACTTAGCTTAGCCTAATTGCAGGCTATCATCCTGGATTTAGAAGCAGTGTTGCCTTTAAATGAAAACAAAACGTCCTTCGGGCGTGTGTAAGAGTGAATGCTTGTAGGAGTGTTTCTATAGTTTGTTGGGGATCAAATGTCCCCACAAGGACAGGCCTTTTTTTTGGCCTTGTGGGGACATTTGGCTGGTCCCCATGGGGGAAAAAAAGCTCTTTATAAAAACAAAACAAAACAAACAAACCCAAAACTGGGCAGCACGGTGGTGTGATGGTTAGCTCTGTCGCCTCACAGCAAGAACGTCCCTGGGGTCGACCTGGGTGCCTTTCTGTGTGGAGTTTACATGTTCTCCTCGTGTCCGTGTGGGTTTCCTCCGGGTACTCTGGTTTCCTTCCATGGTCCAAAGACATGTACAGAAGGGATTCGGCTGACTGGCTACTCTAAATTGCCTGTAGGTGTGAACATGAGTGTGAATGATTGTCTGTCTCTGTGTGTTGCCCTGCGGTGGATTCGTGACCTGCCCAGGGTGTACCCCGCCTCTCGCCCGAAGTCAGCTGGGATTGGCTCCAGCTTCCCCCCCGTTACCCTGAACAGGATTAAGCGGCACAAGATGAGTGAGAAACCCAAAAAGATGTAGGCATAGCCAATTAAAACTGTTGTCTCAAAGTTGGATGCACAGAATTGTCTTTGTATACTGTAGCTTTATGATTCCACTTCACTAGAGTTAAGGGGCCCAAACCTGTTCATGTGCACAAGTCAGCACCATAAAGTCATGTCCTGCACAGAGTCCTGACCGCAACCCCACTGAACACCATCCATCTATTACCTATACCGCTTATCCGTCAGGGTTGCAGGAGATCTGGAGCCAATTCCAGTACACCCTGGGCAGGTCTCCAATCTGTCATACTCACATTCACATGTATGGGCAATTTACAGTGCCCACTTGACCTAATCTGCATGGCTTTGGACTTTGGAAGGAAACCGGAGCACCCAGAGGAAAACCACACAGATGAACCTGCAAACTTCAAACAGAAAGGCCCCAGACAGCTGACAGTTTTAAAGCCAGAACTACTGCACCACCTTTCAGTCCCCAAATGAACACCTTCAGGATAAATTGGGACACTGATTGAATGCCAAGCCTTTTTGTTTGACATCAGTACATGAACACAAATCCCCACAACCTCGCTCCTAAATCTAGGTGAAAACCTTCCCAGAAGTATGAAGGCTGTTATAACAGCAAATGGGGGATTCATGCCATAATAATGGCCGTGGTTCTGGAATGGGATGTTCAACAAACATGCATTTTATGTGTTTGAGATAGTCAGGTGTCCATATACCTTTGACCATATAGTGTATCTCAGTGGCCACAACAGGATAGTAAGCCAGCTGTGTGTTTTTGTGTTTATGTTTTCTAGGCTTGGTGGAAAGATTTTACATTAGGCTGTGGACTTTTACGTACCGCCAAAAAGCATTTGATTTTTCTGAGTATGCAGAACAGAAGATTTCGTCCTGGCATGCTGGATGTTCATGGACTAGCATGCCATCTGGGGTGTATTCCACTTTACCTCATGCCCAGCTTTCCTCATGTAGGCTCTGGATCCATTGTGGCCCTGACCATGATTAAGCAGTTACTGAAGATGAATGAATGCAGAATGCTGTGCATTATAGAAACACATTGTGCATATGACAAGGTTTACAAGGGTCACCGGGATGACTTTATTAAGCCAAGGACTAAGGTTTTACTAAATATAAACAATTTTTCTGTATGTTTATTTGGAATCAGGGCTTTGTGAGCTCATGTGGGTGAGTTTTGCTAGTTATGCTTCATGCCAACCCATACGGCTTCCTGCTACTTATCCACACACGAATATGACAGTCTCAAACTTTTGTCCCAAATCTATGAGAATAGATAGGGCTAGGCTTATCTTTACAAGCAGATAGAATCTTAAATTCTGCATAATACTGTGGCATGCCAATGGAGGAACACAAAAGCCTCTTGACGAACAGTTCTAAACTAGTCGTCAGACCATAATTTTCAATTTCTTATAGGGCCCACACGATTGTTTTGCTGAGTCATGGCGTTTTGATTACCATCGAACACTTAGCTAAAAGGACAACTCAGCATTCTACTGGAAAACTTTGTCATATTTTATATTATTTCATGACCTGTATTCAGTCCAGCTAGAAACCAAATTTTATTTGGGTCAGTCAGCTACTTTCCAGATAAAGGTGTCAAAAAATGTTAAACTTCTTCTTGAATTCTCGCATCCTCGCATGATGCCATTCTGCTTGAGTAAACATTTTCTTTCTTGAATCCCACAAAAAATTACTAGTTGCATTTCTAGCATTGGCACTATATTGTATTTTTTCTGTGGGATGTTGGATATTCCAAGTTGCTTAGTTACTAAACAATCACACTTATCTGTACAACTGCTTGTCAGTTGGCATGGTATGGTCTAGCTTCTTTTGGACCTTTAATACAGTGTGTATCTTTTAGCTAAAAAGCTGCATATAATGTGTCTTTAAGTCTTTAAGACTTCATTCTAAAATGTAAGTGCGGTCCAGTTATGTACTTTCAAGCTTTTTACAAGGTATGGTCTGTCTGCATTTACAGGGAAATATACAGTATTAACTGTATGTACAGTATTACCTGGATATTAAATAACCCCAAGGGAAGGTACAATCTATCCCCCCCTTTTTTTTCCTGAGAATATTTTCAGCATTAAATGTCAGTTTAAACCTGAGTAGTATTTAGTTAATGACAGCAACTTAAAGCATAAACATAGGACATAGATGTTAAAGAATAACTCTCAACATTTTTAAAGATTTTGCTGTGGACGCCGATGGTAAATACCGCACATGGAGAACACCAAGGTGAGTTTATCAAGGTGAACAGTAGGGGTGTTTCTTCTTATCGTGTTGTTTCCTCGAGTAATGGCAAAAAATAAGAACAAATGCCAAGTTCATTTTCCACTTGTACAATGTTTCTGTTGAATGAATTTCAATAGTGTCAGTGATATGGATGAAGGTGGCAGGAGTCAATCTCAGCTTCTGGCAGGAAGCTGCAACAGATAGCCAGTCACAGCTGTGATTAAGCGGACGACAGAGAAAGAGAGCGAGAATGAGAGATACAGAGAGAATGGGTAATCACTGTGACAGCGGATCAGCCCTCAGGTTGATTTAATCTGCCACTGTCTCAGTTCCATGACTAGCTACTGGCAGGAACTGTCGCTTTGTGTGTTTGTGTGTGTGCGCGTGTGTGCATGTTTGTTTGCTTGCTGTAGCTGGGTAGGGGGTTAAAAATAGGGAACAGACACTTGAACGTGCACTCCACCAGGGGCAACTGCTTAGAGGGGAAAAAAACCTCGGAGAATGAGTTGAGGATACAGACAGACATGTTTTCACTTAATAGCATGCCATTTTTAGGCAACGTCTTGACTTTTAGGGTTTCTCTAACTTTGCTGAGACTTTCTTGAAGAGCTCTACATGCAGGTCTCAAATATTTCTTTTGCATTTGTGTCAAAATTTGAATGTTTTCTTACATTACATTAAATACATACTGTCAGACGCCCTTATCCAGAGGAACTTGCATTTTTATCTCATTTATACAACTGAGCATTTTGTGCTTAAGGGCCTTGCTCAAGGGCCCAGCAGTGGCAGCTCGGTGGAGCTTGGATTTGAACTCCCGACCTTCTGATCAGTAGTCCAACATCTTAACCCCCTGAGCTACCCCCCCTTCCAGTTACCCAAATAATACTGAACGCTTGTCCACCCAAATTTAGTAACTGCTTTATTTACATATACATATGGCATTTGGCAGACACTCTTATCCAACATGCATCCTGATACTGGTTCATTCGGTCACAGACTAAAAGTGCTACAAGTCTAAAAAAAACCATTATCCTGGCCGGGGTCATGGTGGATCTCAGAAACGCTAGATATGAGGTGTGAAAATACCCTGAATGGGATGCCAGTCTGTTGAAAGGTACCATATGTACACCTATGGGCAACAATATGACCTGTATACACTACTATGCCACTCTTAAAACTCTTAATTTGAAATTTCCCAGAGTGGAGCCCCAGCTGTTCTAGTAATTTTCATAGTCTACGGTAATTTTAGGTTTTTGGACATTTCAGAAAAGATAAAGTGGGAAAACTCCCTTTATGATAGACCTGCATAAGTATTTTATGGCTTTAAATATTTCTTTCTTTTCCTTCTTTTTGCTATTTTTTTTATTGCTACCCATCTCCCATTTTGTTATTTCTATTTTCAGTATTTTAAGCCTTTCAGAAGATGACACAACATGTTCATTCACAAGCTCCACCAGTGTGATTTACTTAAGGTTCAAATCTTGGCCTGAGCTATAAATCATATAATGCCAAGACTTTACATAACTGTGCCCTTACCATGGCATCCCTACCACCTATTATATAAAGTGGGGAGCAGGTTTTGAAATACAAATTCAAGTGGTTTAGAGCGGAAGAAATAAGAAATGCATTTACATTTATTCAGTTGTCAGATGCTTTTATCCAAAGTGAATAGCAAATCAGGGCAAATACAATCCAAGCGTCTAGCCATTAAAGGTTAACAGCATTGTGATAGTTTGTTTAAATCATATTGACACTTGGTATCATGCAAAAAATATCATCTGTTTTGCATAGCTTTGCTCTTGCTTAATTCAGAATCCCATTACAACCCTGTGCTACATAACTGAGGCTCAGCACAAGAATCATGTGCTATTTTCCATCTTCAGGACAGGTAAATGCTTTCTACGCCCAGTGTTTACTGTGCTTGCAGTCAAACGTTACATCATTTTGTTGAAGTTTCATATTAAGGCTTTGCAGTAAAAGCCTCAGGCTCATCCAACACACTGGGATGAAGCTATCATGAGACACCAACACTCAATAATTCAGATAGACCCTGCAAAGTCGCATTAACCCAAACTGGCTCAGAATATGGTTTGCCTTTTGTCTTCTTGGATCTAAAGTAACAAAGTCATATTTGCAGAGATGTCATAGTTTGTTCTAGTTTTATTACAGATGCAGGTGAAAATGTTACATGTAAAGGTGCTTTTACACCTATTAGTCTGAGTCTGAATCAAAGGCAAATTACTCGTTTTGTTCCTTTTGCTATTTTGGTTAGTTTATTTTCACATAATTAAATGAGTCGAAAAAACCCATTACTCGAGGGGTGTATACAGTTGAATGTGTAAAACTCGTAAAACTCATAAGTTAGACAGATATATGGCAACGAGAAAAAAGCAAACCAACCAAAGCATGGAGAACATGGAGCCGACACTCAATAAATGACTTGATAATTATATAAACAGCTAAGCTGAAACATTTAGTGTATTATATCTAGAGTTTATTTTTGACTCTCTGTGAAATAGTTCAACAGCATCTTGCATTTTTGCAGTGCTGCGGCACAGTCTTTTCTCTCTGTTTTGCAGTTTGCATTTACAGTACATAAAAATGCTGTAGCCCATAATACATGGCATGTTGCCTTCTGGGTGGCACAGTGGTGTAGTGGCACTGTCACTTCACAGCTAGAAGGTTCTGGGTTTTAAGACGGGCCTTTGTGTGGCGTTTGCATGTTCTCATCGTGCCTGTATGGGTTTCCTCAGGGCAGTCCGGTTTCCTCCCGCAGCCCAAAGCAAATTAGGTTAACTGGCTACACCAAATTGCCCAAGACTGTGAATGCTTGTTCATCTCTGTGTTAGCCTTTTGATGAATTGGCGAACTGTGCAGGGTGGTCCCCACCTCTCTCCCGTAGTTAGCTGGGATTAGTTCCAGCTTCCCCTCAAGCCTGATGCTGTATAGATAATGGATGGATGCATGGTTTTTGCATTCTGTTAAATTCCAAATAGGACTGTTAACCATCCAAATCACCCTTAACCCAATTTTTCCATGCCGCTTTATCCTGTTAGGGTCAAGGGGGGAAACCAGTCCCAGCTGACTTCAGGCAAGAGTTGGGGTACACCCTGGGCAGGTTGCCAATCCACTGCAGGGTGGACACATAGAGACAGACAACCATTCACACTCACATTCTCACCTATAGGCAATTTAGAGTAGCCAATGAACTTAATCCTCTCTGGGCATGTCTTTGGGCTGTGCGAGTACCCAGAGGAAACCCACGTGGACACAGGAATAACATGCAAACTCCACACAGAAAGGGCCGAGCTGGCTCAAGTCTAAACCCTGTGAGGTGACAGTGATAACAACTGCACTACCTTTACTGCCTGCCTTAAGGAAATGTCTTTTTTTTTTTGAAAAGTGAATAAAATTGTGTCATTTTCATAGTTTAGAATTTCATACATATCAAAAAATGGAATTTGCTCATATGTTATTCTTAAAGCAGAGAAAACCATATGTCTAAAGCCTTCTTGGATGAACTCCTCTGAGTGTAATGAGGAACAAGTTGCTGAAACAAGTGAGGAGGCATGCATGGGATGTTTGATGGATCCAGAAAGAGTGCCAGTGTTGGCTGGAGTTTGCATTAAAACGAAGGAAAATTCAACAATAGTACTGAATAACACAAACAGTAGAGTGATGGTATAATCTGATGACTATTTAATCATTCTAATGATGCACTCTGCATCCAGCTTAACCTTGGGCGAGTTTTGAGAAAGGGTTCTTGTTGGGATACTTGTCTCCCAGTGACTAAATCGAGAGCTCATAGAGCAAAGAGCTAGTATGAGTCGGGCAGTGGATATATGGATAAATGTCATAAATGATCTCTGGCTTATTGAATCATCTGATAATACTTCAGAACATTACTGCAGAAATGAGCACGGTTACGCACATCACTGCTTACGTCACATTACTAATAAAATGTACTGTAGTAGTTGTTGTAAAGTAGCAAAAGTAACAGATACAGGTGTTGTTGGTGTTGTGTTATTATAACAGCTAAAATAGTGGTTGTAGTAATGATTGTATTCACTTGTGACAATACTAGCCATATGCAAACATTACACTGCGCCTTAAATGTGAACTTGGGTACGGCGACTGTGACAGTGATTTTTTTTTCCTTAAAAAGGTCCTTATACACCTTAAATAAACCAAACAACCTGTGTCTTTTAGGATTTTCACTTGTTTTAATGCTACTGAATCCATTACGAGTAATCTAATTGCAGTGATGCTCATAACTGAAAATCCAAAGTTCCAGAAGTCCAGTTTGAAAAAAGATCTGCTAACGCATTAAATGAACCAAAAAAAATCTTCTTGTCTGTACTAATTAATAAGTGTTACAACCAAAAACGTCCAAGTCCGAAGTTAGGAAGCTACGTAATATTTATTTTGTTTCCAAAATCCTACTGCATGGTTTGTTGGAACATTATTCTGAGCCATCAAATATGCTTTGCAAATGTGTATGATGCCCCGGAAAATGTCAAAAGAACATAAAAAAAACCCAAAAACAATTTAATGAATGTTAATACTATATAACCACTATATAAAACATTTTTCACTATTTTGAAAAGGTCTCTGAAATATCTCATTAAGCAGAAATATCGGATTTTGAGTTCCATGGACATAATGGACTTTTAATTGAATTACAATAGCTATAGCCATAGGGAAGTGTTACGCAACTACACGTGTCTGCACATGACACACAGCTGGTGCAGTCATTTTGTTTCGTTTTTTTCTTTCCTCGTTTAACATAAAGAAGCCATACACGCGTTTCAACAGATCTTCCTGTTTTAAGATAAGCTCATGCCAACCAGCCATTACCACCTTTGTTATAGGCTAACACGCTGATTGGATGGGTTGTGCATGAGGCGGGTGGGGTATCTCTTAATCCTCCGCCTCTCTTATTAACACAAAGCTGGAGACTGTCATGAAGAGGAGGAGCTCTGTGCGGTGGCTGAGGCTTGGGTCAGGGCTCCGTGGCCGTATTAAAATGCAGAGCATGTTTGCTCATTCATAAAAAAAAAAAAGACAAAAAAGAAAATGCCGCCATGGGCTGCAGCAGCCTTCCAGTGAGGAACACACAGGCACACCAAGGTCAATATCCCAGAGCCTGAGCGCTGCTGCAGAGAGGATCTGCAACAAACACGTACACACTCGGATGTCAGTGGAGAAAGGTAGACACACTTACTTACACCAATAGAGAGCCACATGAGCACTGCCACTTGCATTATTTACTGTTGAAGCCAGACATTAAGCTGTATGTCAAGGCGACTTGACGTGTCTTTTAACCTTAACCACCTTGACGTACTGCTACCATACATTAAAAATGCACCTGGGTGAGTGGACACAAAACATTCAGTGATCCCCTGCTACTGAGTGCAAGTAGCATTATTTCATGAGCAGAAGATGAAGGTCAGCACGCCATGGTATGGGATAGTATTTCCTTTGAGCGCGTGTCACCAAGGAAACGGTACAGCCTGGCCCGCATTATGACATTATGGGCAAATAGTTTCCAGGGTATCCCCGTACCTGAGCACATGAGTCAAAGTAAGACTGTAATTATAACTTAAATTCGATGAATGAAAAAAACCCCCAAACAAACAAGAAAGCCGTCATTACTGATTGCTTCATTTGATTAATCCGATGATAAACATCCACAAAATGTCAGCAGCATTTATGCAGGTAGTGTTCATAAGGTTACATGACACCTACCTACATAAGCCACGTCACCTCCTTAGACCCAAACTCTAATGTTGCGTGTGCCTTGTCATTTCTCCTGACTGTTTCTGTTATTTTTAGTAACTGATAACTATTGAACTTGATCATTGTCTCCACACAGGTATTGAGTAATACCCAGTGGTCCTCGTATGAGGATCTTATGAGGAAATACAGTGAATGGAGTTTGGGGAAATGTGATGCGCTCTTATGAGGACAGTGGGATCTCAGGAGGATAAACATCTTTACACAAGGTGTGTTCCTATGGGAAATAGCATTTCCTTCATTTGAGCACCAAGTTGAAGTAACACCTAAGTCAGCTGACATTGATGTTATCATGAAGTGGACACTGTCCAGGATTATGTTAGTACTGACAAATACGTGTACTTATGCACATAATGGGGATGTTGTGATGCGGCTTGCCGCCTGAGATTAATCGGAAAATTCCAACAAAAGTTTCATAAAATTGCTCTGCAGCATCTCTTGTACATATCATGATAATATTAGCATACAACCCTGTATAACAATGTTGCAATAAAGGTTTAAGCAGTGACCAATTTTAATGTTGAGATAAAAGATCAAAACACCTACGATACTGTCATTCTTTGCAGAGGTGTGTAGAAATTAGCAAACAAAGCAAATTAGCAAACGTTCATGAACAGTTTCAGACAGTTATTTTGTTAGCTTGAGTTCACACACACACACACACACACACAAATGGTATGAGAAAGTAGTTCTTGGTGAACAAACATGGACGCTGGACTTAAGGCGGTTTTATATAACGACGGTCGCACAGGGTGATGCATTTATGCTTTCACGTAAGGTGTGCGTCTCCTCTAAGAGGCGCTGTGGCATGAAAGAGCAGAATTTACTTCATTAATGCGCAGAGAAAAGCAACGCAAGCTATGGGTTTCACTGTATTAATAATAAACAGAAACAAATAATTATTAGTATAATAATAATAATAATAATAATAATAATATATAAAAGGAATTCTTTTTAAAAATAATTCATGTGGTTCACTTGTCTGTCAGTTATGTTGATACTTTTACTGAAAGACACCATTGTTTTCTATGCCATTGTTATCAATCCTTAGCAATAGATAAGCGATTGTAGTGTTTTCTGAGGCCATCAGTTTAGGCTAATACGCATGCATCAAATATAGCTAAAGTCTTGCGCATTTAAATCGAACGATTTGTCGTGTTTACACAGAAACGTTCAAATTTAAAAGAAAAAGAAAACCCGTTCGCCAGGAATGCTTGCCTCAGTTTGCCAAGTCTGAACACACCTCAGATTCATATGGGGTATATGACTTATAGAATCATCCAAGGTGTATTGAAGCTATTCTGGGAGTTCATGATGGTCATACACCCTACTAAGACACTTCATGTTGGTCTTTTTAATTTGGAAGCTGTCTCTAGGTGTTATGTCGACTTGACATCAAAGGTGACAAATGCAGTTTTTATAACAGGTGATGCCTGTTGGTATAAGACTCATGCTTATGAAGGTTTGTGCCATTCATCAGGAAGGGCTTAGATAGCCCTATAGCTGCCTACACCTCTGTGGAAGATAACAGCGAGAATATTTCTAATGGATCATTCCATATCATGGCTTGCTTACAAAGATTGTTGAGCCTAAATCAAGCTCAAAATGAGACATATAATGAAATATATCCCTGAATTGTTACATATGTTTAGGCAGTGTTCCTAGGATAGGCTCCGGTGAGCCTGACCAGCATAAAGTATTTAATAAAGATAAATATTCAGTACCTTCTCATTTCTAAAGTAGTGCAGTGGACAAACTGTGCCTTTTGGATTTATTGGGTACGTTTGCTATTTTCAGCTTGATCATTAGCACCGTTGGTGCACATGATCTCAGACAGACGGCACACACACACACACACACACACACACACACCCCTCCCCTCTCCTCTTTAAGACACCTCCATTCTTAGCTCAAGGCAATCAGAAAGACACCAGCTAGCGGTACTTACAGGCAGGCAGTGATTTTTCTCAATTTTTCATCTCGAGGCCCTTTCTCCATGTGGAGCACAGACACTTAAACCCTGGTAAGCCTGTGCATTAAAACAGGCTCGAGTACAGAAAATTAATCAGGCACGGTGAGTTTGACGTCAATCTTAAGTCACCTTCTCCCGCAGCCAACAAAGGAGCATGACACACCAGGGTTTAGCAGTCACATTTGCCATGAATCCCAGCCTGTGTGAATGACATACCTTATTTTGTTGACAGATTTGAGCATTTAAAATGTGCAGACCATGCGAAGTGCTCAAATTTCTAGTAACGTCGTAATTCCTGCAGGGAAGATAATACAGTGAAGTGTTTCAAACTCAAGTGGATTTACTGTGATGTGGAACAAGTGACGTGAAAGTGACTATTTGTCACATGCATGTATGACACCGCGGAATGAAATGAAGGAAATGAGCGATGTTAAATGAATGAAAAGTTCTAAAGATTAGTTGTAAGACATTTGAAGGAATTCTAAAGAATATGTGACAAAACAAAGGAAATTTAAGATCATGTAGAATATAAACTAAACAGAGGTCAGGTGTAAAGTACTGCACAAGCATAATATACAGTAAATTGGTATTAAATCATGCTGACTAATCACAAATACACTGGCTTTGAGTGATTGATTTAATAAGTGACAGAACCTAGTGAAATTAGTATGGCGTCAAGTTAAGACCCCAAATATATTAAGAACCAAAACCAAAAATCTATAAGAAGAAATCAATCTCTGTAAACAGAGTATTGCCGGATGCTGGAGGTGGGATTTAGTAACTCACTGGTTACTGAACAAGTGATTGAAATGATTTGAAATCATAAATTAGTGAAAGAATAATAAAATTTGGTGAAAACAATCACTGCATCCTGACTGTATAATTAAGTCTCAGGTGTACAGACCTTTGAGGAAAATGTGAAAAGATTTTTTTTTTTTAACAAATAACGTGCCTAATATTTAACATCACTTGAGTATTACAAGCTTCTAGTGCAGCTTTTATGTCTACTGATATTTTGCTAGCTGCCAGGCATTCAGCAGGAGACTCACTTCTTTGGTAAAGAAAGATTTCACACCTTACATTCATTCCACACTGTTTAACAAGGTTACTCATGTTCCTAACTGCACAGTCATCCAGCCTCAGCATAGCTATGGGCAAATACAACACTGAAGAGCTGACTTGCAAATCTGTTGCATATGTATGTGTGCCATGTGTGCCAGAATCAAAAAGTAAAGACAAAATACATTTAACGGCTTTAATAGACGTAACTGTGAGAAACTGAACAAATCACTTTTTTCCATCGTAGTTTCCAAATTTCATATCGTTCAACTAGCTTCTGTATTCCCGCAGAGAAGAAGTTTTTCGGTTGCCTTTACTTCATCATCAGAGGTGAATTTGGGACCATGCAGCGCCTCCTTCAGTGGACCGAAGATGTGATAATCGCTCAGCTCCAGATCCGGGCTGTAAGGAGGACAGAACCTGAGCCGTTGCCCTGTCTCTCCCGACACTTCTGCTGTATGAGGACGTGCATTGTCATGGTGCAGCAAGACTGTTTTGGACAGCATTCCTCTTCTTTTGTTGTGAATTGCAGGTTTAAGTTCATTTCACAGCAATGCACAGTAATTTACCCTGTTCACTGTTTGTCAGTGCGTTTGGAAATGCATGAAAGAAGAAAGAAGGAAGGGCTGACTTTTGAATCTCTTCCTCGCTGTAGAAGATAGATGTCTCCACTCCATGCTTTGTCTTTTGCTCCCCGGATTATTGCCTAATTTAAAATTGCCTTTAGTTTTTGATTCTCCTCATATATATTGAACATTTGTAGAGTGTGTGGTAGAGAGGTATGAGAGAGAGTGTGTGTGCATGTGCAGGAAGCATAGTTTGAGCTAAAGCTAATTCACCTGTCTATAACATGTCCGGTAAGTGGTGTTAATGATGGTAATCACATCCCCAATGGCGATGATGGTCAGTTTGGCCTACTGCACACCATCATAACGAAGCTACTCACTGAGATGAATACCGCAGGGCTCTGTGGTGTAGGAAACAGCTTCTCTCATCAAGGTGGGTCATTTCATCCAGCTCACAGGAGTCAAATATGTTATTAGTATGACTGAGAGGCTGCAGTGCAAGCTGGAAGGAACACTGGAGAACAACCTTGCCACTTAAGCAAGAACTGAACTACTTTTGTTGACTTTCCTCTCATGGCATAGACTAGAAGTGTATATCACCTACAGCACATGAGTACCTAGTTTCAGTACGAGGGATTGTGTAGCCGTGGAGCTGATCTTTCACTCGGAACACACTTGCATTTGGCAACGGGCGCAATGTAGTGAAAGTGATTTGCAACATAGCAAATGAAGCACATTTGAACATACCAAATCATGTTCCATTACTGAAATAGTTGTTTCATTTTTGCCCTTTGATAACAGCAGATTACGTCAGATCAAAATGCTTTCTCGGAACGATGTAGATTTTATTTCAAGTTGCCATATGTGTCCCTGTTCTTAGGGCTTGGCCAGACACATGAAGTGTGCTTCTGCCTTTCTTTTTAGTTTTTAGTTCAGCTTAGTTTCATGGGCATAGGTTTATTTTGAAGCTTAAATCCATGTCTGAATATATTATGGTGAATATTTGATGAAGATTCATTAACAATCGACCTGTGACTTCAGAAAATTGCTACGTTCTGCTTATGGCGTCAATCAGTGAGAACCAGGGTCATGCACAAAATGGGGTATAAAAAAGTTATTTTTGGTCCATTAGCATGTTATAGCTATATTGCTCATTACTACTACTACAACTACAACAGTATGTTCTTAGCTGTCCCATGAGTTTCATGTTATTCTATGACATGCTCTCACTTTACTTTTATAGTGTTCGGCAGGTGCCTTTACCTGCAGTGACTTACATTTTTATCTTGTTTATACAAGCTTAGTTTAGGGTTAAGGGCCTTGCTCAAGGCCACAATAGGGGTATTTTGACAGCACTGGGATTTGAACTCATGACCTTAGAAACACCAATATAGGGGTTTAACCACTGAGCTACCATTGTCCATAGAGCTTCTCGTAGAACTTGAGTCACGCCCTGAGATTTCAACACCAATGTGTGATTTTTATCTGCAAGAGTAAAAATAGTTGCAACAATTGTACGGTATAAACTTGTTTTCTCCTCATTTTCCGCTAACTTAATTTTGGTTAGTTCCCATCCACAAGCCAGCTCTCCCCTATCAAAGCATCATATGGCAGCAACCAGTCATGGAGGGTGAAGGCTAACATGTGCTTTCTTTGAGATCTTCAAATCCAGCCAACTGCATCTGTCACAGGGCGGCATAATACACTTGGAGGAAAGCACTCTTCCGCAGGCAGGAGTTCTTAGATGCCCATGACTGGCAAGTGATGCAGTGATTGACAGCGGAGAGAGTAAACCATATCCCCCGACCCAACAGAACAGGCAGTTTAGCTCTCTTAGGCTTTCTTTGTATCTTCGGGACTGCAGCTTATGATCTCCGGACAATAAGTTTAATGTTTTGAGGCTTTTTTAAAACCTGTTTTCAGCTTTCTTAAAACACAAAAACTTCTTTCAGTTTCCACAGGAGACGTATGAACAAGCAACAGCAGCCAAACCAAAGTCTCAACCAGTTCCAACAGCTACATTGTTCAAGCCATTTAATTCGAGCCACACCTTTCAATTCAGTGCATATCATTAACCTTAAAAATGATGATTTACAGGACTCAAATAGAAGCTAAAATGAGTAATAAACCAGTTTGTAGAATTCAGCACAAGTTTAAGTATAGGAGTCCTATAACTATCTAATGTAACAGTTAGTTAGCTAAAAAGTAGGCCCATAGACACTACAGTAATCCCCCGCCTATCACGGGGGTTACGTTCCGTCGACCCCCCGCGAAAGGTCAAACCGCGATACTGCCGAGCCACATTAATTTTTATTATTTAAATATATTTTCAGGCTT
>JAQMCW010000010.1:8694338-8705233 GCA_030068335.1 Chrysichthys cranchii
TTGCATGGCAGAGCACAGTTTGGGAGGGATTGTGCAATCCAAGGTGAGGCTCAGCTTGCTGCTGCCTCACCATGCGTCTCTTCCCCGGATTTGAACGGAAATGCGAAAATTCAGTGATTTTTAATAAAGAACAATCTAAATTGTTTAAGTTGGAAAATTAGTTTATAGTTCAAACCATTTGATAAATATAACCATTCCATTTATTTGTTTATTATACATTTTATATTTTCCATGATGACAGGTGAGGCTCTCCTGACCGCATGTCACTATATATATATATATATATGAAAATATTTACCTTACATTGGCCATACTGTATATTGCAACTCTATTGATTTCACCATCAACTGAAAACATTTCATGTAATATAGTCTTTTTATAAGTCTTTTTTGTTTGTTTTCTGGTATGTTGTATTAAATCCTTCCAACTCTCTAAGAAATGGATTCTACTTTGAGGTGACGCTGGGAACTGGAGGTTGTTGTAAAAGTGTTGTTTAAAAATTCCCAGGTGGAATATCAAGGAGCTGTAGTGCACGATGACAGAAGACAGATCTCCATGCAGAATTAGACATGCTTTATTTTTATTTTTAAGTTTTATCTAAGCATGGCTCCAACATTGTTTCGACATTATACACTACAAAAAGGTAAACTGCACCGTTTTTCCCACAAATGCAAAAGAGAAGCTTTGACGATAACTGCCACACAACTGTTACATTACATACAAAGCACAAAAGTACATTTTTCTTTCCTTCAATGAAGAGTAATTCATCAACATAATAATAATAATAATAATAATAATAATAATAATAATAATAATAATAATAATAAGCAGTAGATGTTCTACATGCTATGATGCCACATTGTTGAATCCGTAATTATGAGCTTGTGCTTGGAACTTGTTTATCTAGCAAGATACAATAAAACCTGTTTCCTTTACTTGCCTGGTAGAAGAAGATAACACGCTACGTGACGTACAAAGCGTCATCAGTGTTCAATAACCTACCCTTTCATAAAGCAAAATAAGTAACATGCAATTCTGCAAGGAACGCTGTAACTCAGTGGGTGGTGACCTATTGATTCGGCTCATCGTACTGAGAGCAAGGAGTCAACTGACATATCACGCAATGTAAAATTACCCGTGCGAGTCTTAATCTATTGCTGCATAAACTACAAATCATGTCAGCGGTGTGTAATGAGAATGGATTACTCGCAAACAACCTAGCAGAACGTTTTTTATTTATGTAACTACCTTTCATTATGGCGTGTTTCCTCCCAAGGACTATTGAATTACTGGACAGAATTGGCTGTCATCACCTGGAGAAAAATATTCTCATTTGCTCAGTCACAAGAAATCAGATGATGAACCAGACTGATATTAATCACTGAAGCCAAACATATGGATTAAACCGGATGAAGAGTTCGGGGGAGCGATCGCACTTTCAATTTATGCTGCACAAAAATGGTGAAACGCAGATCACATAGTGTGGGAACAACACGAAGTTAACATGAAATTATCTTCAAATCACAAACAATGAGTACAGAAGCAGGCAGTCCCGCTTGGAAAAGAACGGCCGACCGTTACGCACAAACACACAAACGCTCATTCACTCTATTAAGGCTATGGTGGCCGAGAGACTCTGGTGTTTCAGCCAAATAAACGTTTAAAACTCCCAGTGTCACTGTTTCAACATTTGGATGTCACTACATAAGGACAAAAAGTTGCACAGCCCAGTTCCTTTGAATACCCAGTCCCTGTACAGCAGATTAATCTTTGCACGTTTAGACATATAACTACCCCCCCCCCCCCCAGTCAAACACTATAAATAAACAAGAAGCTCGCAATTAATTATTTATAGCCTATTTAACCTTTCACACTGTATTAAAACTATTTGTACATTTGGTGACATTCAGCCATGAATCCAGCTCAAATTAACTAGAAGGCAGAAAACCTTACAACAAAAAACAAACAAACATTTAAAGGAACAGTTCAGTTGATGCTTTAGGTATGCGGTTTACATAGTGTTAAACTGGTAGCTACAGGTTTCCCACATGTTAGCAACGTTAGCATCGTAACTCCTGAGCAACACTAAAGTAGAAAGCTTCAAACACCAAACAGCCTTTGGCATGATGGGGTCCATTTCATTTACTAAGGAAACACAAGGTACCGTTGTGTAAAATATACACTGTACGTGTCACAAGAATAGCAATAGCATTGTTAAATATATCGCAGTGGGATTTCCTGCTGCTAATGCGAAACATTTGTATGTCATAAATATCTCAAAGTACAGCATTTGATACGTATTACACTATTAAAATATAAAATTACAATAATTAAAAAAAAAAAGCAAACAAAAAAAACAAAAAAACAATCCATGCCAGCACGAGGTTGTTAGTCAATGTCAATGGCTCCTTCAGGTACTTTTACAGTCATGACCACGGCATCATTCAAAAAGTCTTCCCCTCTGCCAAGTCTTGTTAATTGACTTTAAGAAGAAAAACAGCTTTATAACCCATTATACATATCCAAAAACGAAAGAGCGATGACTCAGTGCCAGCCCACACCATTTTCACCTGACACATGACCCGTACAGTGATGCAATTAACTCACCGCCGGAACACAGCTACAATTTAAGCTCGATGAGATCATGGCTAAGGCATTATATACAGGACAACTCAGCTGAAAATGCTAAATCATGCAGGCGTGTCACTTTAAGCTTCAAATGGCATTGGCCATGACACAGGCTGGAATGTTTCGCTATTTGGATTTCATACACCCACAAAGGCACGTATTCAGTAAAAAAAATGCTTCGTAGTAATAGGGTACATAAATAGACTAACGGTAGAATCTACTCACGCCTAGCAGAATCCCTCGTCCACTGAAAACCCGAATCCTTTCAATAAGAGTGCTCCCACTGGTTTTCCTCCACGAAGCCACTTCATTCAAAATGTCCTCATTCGGTGCTTCTTATTGCGCTTATTCTTAAGAATTCACCTTGTGATGAACACCATTTGCTCATGTTTTGTTTTTCAGTTCTACAAAGTGATACTAGTGATTATCACACGTGAAACACGCCACAGGACAGCATAGCGTGACACAGTGAAATTACTTCTCTGTATTTAACCCATTCACCAGGTGAAGCGGGGGCAGTCGAACAGCGCAGCGCCCGGGGACAATACCTTGCTCAGGGTACCTCAGTGCACCTTGTTGGCCCTTAAACCCACAACCTTCCAATTGAAAGGCCAATACCCTGACCGCTAAGTTGTCTGCGGGTTGTTGCTTGATTGTGTTCACCTGTTTTCATCGATATACATATACCCTGTTGTGTCACTGTGCGTCGTGAATGCCTTTCATGTATTTATTGTGGTTTATTGTCAAATACAGGCCTCGCATTTCGCTGCACAGACCTTTGCCTGTTTTTGACTATGAACCCGTGCTACAGTCTAATTGTGATTTGGCCAAATAAAGCTCATACCAATTTGCCTTCTGCCTCTCACTGCACATTTCACCGATGTTTAAGGGGTTGAGCTTTCAGGTCTGTATTTAGACTTCTGATTAAATGAGTCATCTGAGGAAAGTTTGTGGGCATTTATTAACTGATAGACTTCTCCAAAGCAGTTTGACTATGACGAGCATTATTTCATCTGCTTTATTAGTGCAGTCACAGAGGGATTCTCAGATGTCATCTGAGCAAATTAGTATAGGATAGTGGATGTTGGTTTGTTGCTTCTTGTTGTGTCATTTCCAGTAGCAGTGGGGAATGGTTTTTTGGGTTGGTTTTTTTTTTTGGTCACTATTTTATGTATTGTTTTTATTTGCTCTACTTCAGTTTGAAGCTCCATTTGCTACTTCAAGCTATGTTTGATCTCTGTCGAGGCCTGTGTGAAATTGAATGGTAGTCTTGGAAACAGACATTTAGATTTGTCAAAGCAGAATGAAAAAGGGTAGCAGGCCTGCTTAATGTGTCATTCCCTGCTCAAAACATTGCTTAGAGCGCGTGGAGGACTACAACGAACTTTGTCACATAACACAAAGCTGGCAACTTTGGAGAAATAACAGCACCTGCTTCATCAAGAGAAGGCATGTCACACTGAGAAATGCTGCATGTGCTTTAGCCCCAAGGCTCCTGGGTTTGATGGAGCTTCAGAACATACAAGAATGGCCTGTAAAACAGAGGGGGGAGACTGAAACCATCCAAATGTAGAAGATGGTAAATCAAAAGTGCTATGGAAATATGGGCATAATATACAGACTGAAAAGATAAATTCCAGATCTGGTGAAGTCCATCTGTTTGTGTGCGTGTGCGTGAGAGAGAGAAAGAGAGGGAGCAGAAGAAGGAAAAAAAGAGAAAGAACAGCTTTCATCTGTGATTAACGTTAGTTCACAGCGTCCCTAGTCGCAAAGTACACCTACTTTGCATTTTCGCAGCTTGCACCAAGCTTGACTAAAATACAGATCCAAACTGGTTAGCTCTCTCAAGCTTTTTACTTAGATTACCGGTACTGTTCAAATTTATACCACAGCGAGGTTGAATTCTTCAATTCCTAAGTGGTGAATAAGTGTTGCTTAATTTCCTATCATGGCATTTTTTAAATAATTTCTTAGCACTGGCAAATTGCAGTAGTAAATGAGGAATGAGGTAGTGACATCACACTACTCCTTCGTTGATTATTTTCCAATACCTCATATACCACATCTTCTTATTTATATATATATATAGGGGTTTTTTTTTAATTAATTTATTTATTTATTTATTTTTACGTATCTTAAAGCATGGTATTCTAAATATGCATTTCAAGGAAATATGTTTCTTAGGAGGAAAATTGAACCAAACCAAAGCACTTTTTTTCTTTTAAATATCTTATTCAAAATCAAGGCTAAGCTAAGCGGAATTTAAGACATTCCTGTATGCAATGTTAAACTCTCCAAAAACCAGGGCTGAGATGACGGTTTACAGTATAAGAGCTTTACAAGATTTGTATTACAATCAAATTGCAACGAGCAAGAAAGCAATTTTGACAACTACCTCGCTTTTTTTTTTTTTTTTGGAGTGTGTTCCTGTACATCTGTATGCATATATGTGCATTTTAATGGTGTGTGTATAAACACTGCCAACACGTCCTTCTAAAAAAAGAGAAAACCCACCCCTCTGCTGTTTATAAGACTTCTTGAGCTTCCTTTCAACCCCAAAGCAAAACTGCTCAAGCAGAACGAGCTACTTCAAAAAAAAAATGTCTTCGCTGCCTATGAAAAGAGTATGTAGAACAGTGGATTGGTCAAGTGTACTAACTGCAAGCCAGCATGCTAAGAGGTATGCATCAAGGATGAGGATTTGGTAATAAGAGGCATAATTTCCTTATGCTTGTAATGTTGCAGAATTTGGTTCCTCGGATTATCAGCACGATTCACAGACAGCAATGCAGAGGACCCAAACTCACACTTAAACCATAAACGATGAGGATGAACACCATGACTATACTACTCTATTCATGAACAACTGTACCATTTTGTAGCCATTATTTAGTTGACCTAAGGCAAGACACCTAACTGACTGACTGTTTCATGCAGTAATATGTATATCAATCACAGTAGGAATGATGAAATATTTACATGAGTTTCCTATATGGCACAGGCACTGTCTGTGTTTGATAGATTTTCAGCAGATTTCTGTGTTAGGTTTTTTTTTTTGTTTTTGTTTTTGTTTTTGAAGGAACTGTCCATAGTATTTTAGAAGAATGTGTTCAAACATTTCCTCTGAAGACCAGCATCTATGCTGTGTACTCATCATTGGCAATAGCTTGGGCATTCTCATTTGTTCTAACATCAACACATCAGCGAGACAAAAAGAGGACTACATGAAACTAATCACAAATACACAAAACTCTATAGGACCCTCAAGACAAGACGTGCCTAAAACGTGCACGATCTGGATGAACCCCAGAGTCAAACCTAGCATGGTCCCACTGTACTAACAGTGGTGTAACTAAATTTAGACATCGATGCAGCCATGACTCCGGTAACCTCTTCATCACCTTCCCTCCTCTTGCGCTTGCGGCACGGGACGGTGCAACAGACAAAGGTGGCCACCAGAGCCTTGCGGAAGCGCACGTTCATGAAGCAGTAGATGATGGGGTTGACGCAGGCCGACGTATAAGACAGCAGCTGGATGAAGGAAATGGGAGCGCCAGAGAGAGCCCGCGTGGCTGACATCTGGTCAAACGCCTTCCATGTGTTCACTGTATAGAGAGGCATCCAGCAGATGAAGAACATGGCTACAATGATGATCAGCATACGGATCACACGCTTCTTGGCCAAGAGCTTGGCTTCTGAGGTGTTGCTGCGTGGCCTGTCCGGCTTGGAGGAAGCCGAGTTGCTGATGGCGGAAAGTTCCATGGCCGGGGGTTTCTTGGGAACCTGGATGTAGCAGCCATCACTGTCATCTTGGGCATGGGATACGGTGCCATTCACACCATTCTTCATTGCTAAGAAGAGAAATGAACAAAGTGGCAAATATGAAACATTAACTGATAAAACTGGAAAAGTTGGTCAAATTAGAAGAACCACAATTATCTTTCAGTAGATTATCAGAACAACCTAAGCATTTTTACTTTTATTTTTTTTTATTTTATAGTAGTACTAGCTGATTCCCCGGTGGCTTCACTCACTGAGTGCAAGGGGAAAAAAATCCAATGCAGTATTTATAAAATAAGTGTGTTAACTGCCAATTTTATTTTTCAAGCAAACAGCGGTCGTACATCATTTCCGTTTCAAACGCGAAAAGAATTTTATATATTTAGATCAAAGTTTTCTTAAATAATTACTTACCAAACAGGTGTTTACTTCTGTTCAATATCCGTAAAAAAATAACTCTCACACAAATAATAAAAATTCGTTATAAAAAATGGCGTCCACAAACGAAGTGATTAGTTAAAATGTAAGCGTTAGTGACGCTGTTTCCGGTCATACGCACGTATAATATGTCCTGTGGTCATACGTCATTTCCGTTTCAAACTTAAAAAGATTTTTATATCTATAGATTTATTCTCTTTGGGGGAAAAAAAGTCTAGTTTTTAACTTGGTGTCACAAATTCACTTTACCTGCATAAGCCCTTCTTCGTAAACCTACATAACCGTTTAAGGAGGTTTATTCTAATAGGCATCAGGCAATATTTCGACTGCTCTCATCAATGGTGACATCAGGTTGACACAAAAATACTACAAAAATTTGTTTGCATAAGTTTCAACTTATATCAGGATTTCATTTTTACTTCATTGAACATGTTCCTAAGGCTGCGTTATACCTCCCCAAGTGATTCATGACAACTGACAGAGATGTTTGTTTGGCATAAAATTGTTAGTTGACATAAAGTTCAACTTTATGTATGGGAGATGCTCATATGGCAACATTATATCTATATTACATCTGAATTTCAGAGGCTTATAATAGTAGATATTAAACGATACAGACTGCTTGCTTCAGCGTTAATGTCATGTCAACACCTGAGTCAATTGATATAGATGTCTGTTGACGTGTTGTTGTCACACCATGGGAATCTTAGATATACATAGATACACAGCATGCAAAGTCAGATTACATGTCAGTATTTGGTAGTACTGTATAACATAAAAATCTCTAGAACATTATCAAAAACAATAAGAGAAAAAAGCATATCTGCAATGCCTTCAACCAATAAAGTACCTTTACATTAGCTAACGGAGCAAACACATACAGGCTTAAACAAATTTCGAGTGCAGCACGGTGACCTTGTTTACACTTGATAATTTCGTTTGTCTTTAATCTGGTTTGGCGCGTGTTCCTGCTTTGCCCTCATGTTCACAGTATAGGCTCTGGATCCACTGGAAACACATCCATTTTCACATGCAGTCAAATGTGTCACTGGCTAATCAGATTGAAACGCATGATTTGCTAATCAGCTCAGGCTGCAATGTTCATAAGCTTGCAAATAAAATCAGCTATAGCATTTCCAGTGTGCAATGAGACACCTTATGTCAACAAAGCTTTCCATCAAAATGAAAGCAAGCAATCAGCTGTCATGCAGGGCTTACATAAGTGTCAAGTATCTGTAGTACCGCCATCCTTTAGTGAAGTGTTAGCAGACTTTCTCACTTATATGCAATCATGGCCAAATTCTGGCTTGATCCGTCAGAAGTATTTACACTTGTACCACGTAGCTTAACCACGTATTAGTGTGGACATGGCCTCAGACTATTCCTTTAAATCAGGGATTCTCAAATATTGTGCAACCAACGACCTTTTTAGCTGTAAAATAAATTCCACCGACCCCCTCAGCACAAACTGACATTATTTATAACCTACATGTTATTTTACCTACTGAGGTTTTGATTAAACCCTTTCAATTCAAGTGCCCAGTCAAACAATTATAGGAGCTCAATAGTAAATATTATAGGTATAATAACTTTAATTATAATAATAGGTTGTGATTTCTAAAAACATCACTGTCCCCTTTGCAATGCGTCAGGGACCCCTGGGGTCTCTGGACCCCACACTGAAACCCACTGCTGTAAATAACTTGAACTCTCAGTCTGTGCCTATGATTATTGTTATCTGCCTGCTTCGTGCTGACTTATCTAGATCGGTCTAGTTTAAGCCTGTTTGCCGATCACCTAACCTTAATTCTGTCCAGCGTTTCTGAGCGTTGCCCAGACATCTTCTTTGTTTTTCCACACTGGTTTTAATTCAACTATGAAACCCACACGTTATGTTGGGTTTACACTTATTGAACAATTATTTCTACTTTCGATGCTAATCTCAGAATTCTTTTAATATTAAACCTTAACAAACACACTCAAGAGAACTGACTACATGGTTATTCCTATTTAAATAGTTCAATTCAACAACAGACAGTGTCATAAAGCACCTTTATAGGAACCCCGTTGTATATCTAGATGCCTAATGCACAAGCCAGAGATGACAGTGTCAAGGAAAAATTCCCCGAGACGACACAAGGAACAATCTCCGAGTGGATCCGGACTCAGTGATGAACTTTGAATCATTACTCTTGCACAACTGTATACTCTAAAGTCAAACAGTGTCAAACAAGTGGCTTGAAAGGATGTTCAGAATGCGCATATGGGCAATAAGAGTCCTGAGATAGTGTTTAGACAGTATTTATGATTAATATATAGCATTCAGGAGAGGTAATAGACTAAAGCGAAGGTGAGTATTGGCTATAAACTGTGTGGCAGCAAAGGCTTGGTTAACCACTGGCTGTAAATGGAAAGATGAGTTGCAGAGAATGAGTGTGTAATGAATGGGTGTCTGACAACTTTGGGTGGGAAAAAAACAATGACCAACTTCACACCACGTGTGTGGAAGTAAGGGCTTTTGCATCCTGTGAGTAAGGGACAATGCCATGAGAACTAATAGTAACCCCTGACAATGTGCAGACAAATAAAAACACACAGAGAGCGAGCGAGAGAGAGAGAGAGAGAGAGAAGAGAGTTATCTCAGTGCAAACGACTCTTTCTCTCACTTCATACAATATATTTAGGGTATCCATATGAGACCATTCACAACATCACAAAATGGGTCTACACTACAACCACATCAATCCCTCCCAGCTCTGCCATGTGTATTGCACAACACTGCTGCACTTAATATAATGCATTGCATCAAGGCTATACCTCACAGCTAGAGAAACACCCAACACCACTCCAGAGCTTTTATTCCTCTTTGTAGAATCTGGCAATGAAAGCATTAAAGAGATAAGAGCTCAGCCAGTATGTAACTATAAAATATTTACCAAAAAAAGGAGCACGAAAATAAATTTTCTTTGCAAGAAAGGTTTTTGATAAAAGCAAGCCATCTTCAGAGACAGGATCGCCTAATGTGAGCTCATAATCCCAAATAATGCATAATGTGCCCACAGTGCTGTCAGTATTACTGCACATGGGAATTGAAATGAGCTGTTTATTTCCAAAAAAATGCCTGTCCCTGGAATAGCATGGTTTTAAATTATTAGCATGAAATTTTATATATATATATATTTAAAAAATGCAGCCCCAGGGGGGCACAAGCCAGGTCATTTTGGGCCGGTCCCAAGCCCGGATAAATGCAGAGGGCTGTTGCAGGAAGGGCATCCGACTTAAAACTATGCCAGAAAAATATGCAAATCATTTCTGTGACTCCCATACCGGATCAGTCGAGGCCTGGGTTAACAACACCTGCCACTGGTTCTGTCGTCCTACAGGGTGCTGGTGGAAATTGGGCTACTGTTGGTCGAAGAAGGAGAGGAAGAATGTGTGTATGTAGGCGGAGGGAGAAGAGGAAAGGCAAAAGTGTAGGATTGAGAGTAGGGACTTTGAATGTTGGGACTATGACATATATGACATAATGATAACGTGTTATCATTATAACATTTATAATTGCTCTAGGCTATATAAAGCGAGGTTTGGCAGGACTAAAGTTTGTTATTTATCACTGTGTAAAAGAGATGCAAGAGCAGCACACTGAATTATCATGGATTTACTGAGATCCTTATTGTAACTTTTTATCATTAACTTACAATTTCTAGTTCATTTTTACTAATTACACATTAGTGAAGTTTGGGGGCATCTATGACGTATCCATTCCATTGTTATTTTTATAGCTGAGTATTAGGCTTGAAGCTATTAATATCAATTAAGTTTTATTTATATGGCAAATTTACCCATAGACCTGATCATAAAGCAGCTTTATAGGAATCCAGATGTATTTTATAATATGCTACTACTCCTCCTTTCGGCTGTTCCCTTCAGGGGTCGCCACAGTCAATCATCTGTCTCAATCATCTAACTTTTTTCTCTGCATCCTCTTTTCTCACACCAACTAACTTCATGTCCTCTTTCACTACATCCATAAATCTCCTCTTTGGTCT
>JAQMCW010000010.1:8786212-8803267 GCA_030068335.1 Chrysichthys cranchii
GGTTAACCAGAATTAAGCGCAACAAGCTACTGCTATACCAAGCACATCACACACATTTCAATCCCTGCTTGTTGTAGCGAGAAATATTCAATGCGATCGTCATAGAACGAACAACGCGATCATCATATAGCTGACCAATACAAGCTCAGCCATCTAATATAATAAGAAATGCTTAGCTACACATAAAAAAAAAAAAACCCCAAACACTACAGATTGACTTGCAAACCACATGGATGAGGATGTTGTGGCTTTAACGTGGATGGTGGATCTAGTGACTTCAGCGTTCAATGCGCAGAAACTTGAACTACGCAGCATGGGCAGAGCATTTCGACAGGTGGTCAGTTACGTACCCCAGAGCGCAGCACACAGGATCTCGGAATTGAACCTCTTCTTGTACTTGCGGATCTCGGGCGTGTCGCTCTGTGGCCGAGTGTTCACCGGGTTCACGTTAACCACCGAGCCCTTGCGCATGGGGTCTGGTCTTAACACCTCATGCAGCCGACTGTCATTCCCGAGGACCGCTGCACAACAAAACCAGTCGTCATCAGACCCATGTTAGTGACGCGCACAGGATTCATCTTCTACGATGCTTACAGTGCACAAGTGCGCACAGGGTTGCACATAACATTAAAAGCAACGCTAGGAAGCACAGCGTACTCACTGTGCATTATGACTCAAAAATCACTTGAGGTTTATCTGATTCAAGGAATCGGCCATTTCCTCACATTATTATTATTCTTCTTCTCACGTTTGGGACTTACCCATGTTGTTGAGAGAGCTGCCAGTAGAGGGCGAGATTTGTAGAAGTCGGGGATCAATAAAGGGGGTGAAGGAAGAAGAGGACTTGTGTTTTTGAAGAGAATTACTCTCAGAGAGTGTCTGAGGGGGAAAAAGAAAAACACACAGATCACAAGTAAATATAAGTATGTATATGCAGCCATATAATTGCAAAAAGAATCTGGGCTCGCAGTAGACTGTGGAAAGGAGCTCACAAACCCTCGAGTCCAAGACAACGATCGTTCAGAAATACAGATTTTACTTTCTCATAGCTGTGAGATTAAGATTTATCAGTTTATCATCTGGTCTGCCTACAGGAAGCAGGTCAGAGCTAAACAAATTCAGTGCAATTAAACTGCATTCAAGTAACTAAAACAGCTATTTCAGAAAAAAGAGAGAGAGAGAGAAAAGTTACGTGTGTGATCTGCAACAATACAAGTGATTATGGAGATGTGCGAGATGAATCAAAGTGGGTTCAGAATGAAAAACTGAAAGGTGAATAGAGTCAGAGACGACGACTACAAGGTAAAATGGATTAGTTTTGAAAGAAGGAGGAGGAGGAGGAGGAGGACAAGGACGTGACTAAAACGTTCACATAGAGTAAAAGACTCCATATTACAAAAATAAATAAATAAATAAATATGAGGTTATGCCCAGTGTTTTTCGACTGCTGTTAAAAGTTTCGCCTTTACCGGATCTGAGTGTGAACAGTGACTGGGGAAAATTTAAAAAAAATTTTTTTTTAAAAAAAAGACTCGTTTTGCACATTTAAATCATCGTTAGTTAAATTATTCTATCCTTTATTCCTTCTTTGGACGACTCCCTCACGTGCCCAACACCAACATGCAAGCCAAAAGAGCCAATGAAACCAAATTCTTAGATGCTTGAGATTTTAAAAACAGACCAAAAAGCACAAAGACAGCTCCTTCAAGGGAAGGCGGCATCCCAAACGAGCCCGTGACGGTGCCGACAGCCCGTCCGTCACACAGCGTCAATTTGAAGGGGGCGCGGATGTGAATTAGCGGGTGAGTAGTGTGAATAAAGCTGAATTAAAGCTAGCCAGTGGTTCAATGGCTAAACATACCTCGCTGGCAAGCAGCCTCTCCAAGGCGGATTGGGGGGACATGGAGGGGCTGGTGTGACTGGAGGAGGGGGAGGACGTGATGGAGGGGGAGGGGGAGTGATGGCTCTGTTGGATGAGATCAGGCAGCAGGTGAATACGGCCTGCGAAGCCGTTTCGCTCCTGGTGGCCCAGAGCAGGACCGTGACCAGGGCCAGGACCCGAACCAGGCCCGGGAACCAATCGGATTTTCTCTGCTACACTCTGGAATCAAAAACAGGCAGAGCTGAGTCTATAACTCAGTGATTGAGGGGGAGTGGGGAGGAAAAGAAGGGAGCAAGGGGGCCAGCAACGAATCATTCGGATTTGCATATACGTCTCAAAGCTGCGAGTGTGCTGACTTTCCCGAATTTATAAGCAGAAAATGAAAAACTATAAAATCATTTCAAGTACATACAGAAGGAACGAATGAATGATGAAAAACACAAAACATGCAAGACGTTAGACAAGGACAGAAAATCGTCCTCTCGAACCTGTCTGACAATTAAAGTGCCGTCTTTCGAGGGTGTGATGGCTGTGTCGCTTTCTGCTTCGTCATGAACGATCATGGTCTTCACAGACTCCGTCTCGCCGTTGCTGACTTTCGAGGAGCTGAAGGAAAGACGCACAGCACATACGCATAATTCCTTCGTTTTTTTTGTTTTAAGTCGTGGCATAAACGTGCTCTTCGAAGCATGAAATCAAGAGCGCACCTTGCTCTCGAGTCCTCTGTGCCAGATGTGGACTCGTTGCCCAGCTCCTGTTCCACCTCATCATCCTCTTCCGAATCGGAGTCCTCGCTAGATGAGGAGTAGTCCGTCACCTTGTGTGGAGGACGTGCCTCTTCAATTGCACGCACCTCATTGGCCAGCAGGGTGAGGTCCTGTGAGAGGGATTAAAAGACTTGACACACAGGCCATGGGAAGAGAAACACCAGAACCCCTGCTCATTCGTGAAATTGTCCATTCTGCTTAGTGATATACAGAGAACTTCCAGACGTAACGCTACTCCAGATAAACGCCAGCATTCATCCAAGTTTAAACTCACAGACGGCCTGGTTGGTCTCACAAAGTCCTTCTTCTCCTCGGATTTTCTCCCGGCGTTTTCCGGACGCTGATGTGGGGAGCCTTCAGACTTTGACGATGCTGGAGAAAGGAGAGATACTTAGCATACACTGAAACGCCAAACAGGAAGCATTAAACCTGGAGAATTCCGTTAATCTGGTACGCATTCATAGATGACGATTTATGCTTTATTCGGGCGGAGCAGGAGCACTCACAGCGAACTCGGAACTTCTCCCCTGAACTCTGAGAACTCGTCTGGGAGCTGGAGTTACTGGAGCCAGAAGAGCTTCCACTGCCTGGTCTAGCCAGCTTCTCCACGCGATCCCACAGCAGACGCGGCTCCACGTTACTGACGGGGGGGGGACAGAATGAATAATTGGTGTCTTTTCGTATTTCTTAAAAGCTCTTAGATCTCCTCTGTACTGAAAATGTGCAAATTTATAAATACAAATAATTCCAGTCCAGGAACTTGCGCATGCATCTAAAGTACATATAGAGGTCAGACCTTCCAGCATTCCTCTGCCCAAGTTGACTGCTTTGCTGGTTGTTCTGAAGTGGGGAGTCTCTGCGGGACAGTACGGGTGACCTGGACGTCGTCCTCACGGGGACCTTTAAGGAAGGCACATGAAAGTACAGGCTTAAAAAAAAAAAAAAAACTCAGATGTACAATCATATGAATGAATAAAAGTCGAGGAGCAATGAAACATGTAGTCTGGCGTGATGGATTAAAATGGGGGAAAAGGCCGAGCGAGGAAGGACGTTATCGCACAAACCTAATCGCATGACTCAGAACTTTACAGCAGCTACGAATCCATGCTAGCCATTGTTTTTAAAAACGTGCACCTGTACTTTTTACTGAGAAAATTTGAAAGTTGTATAGAAGAGAGTCTTCTCCTGATCGACAGTCAAAGCATTAGTCTAAAACTGTGTATTCATCAGTCAGTCCTTGATCCCACCCGAGTAAAATCAATCGATCAATTCACATTAATTTCATCCAATCCAGTTCGGTGGCCACAGGGTGAAAAGTTGGGAGTGATGACTCAGACCTTTTATTACACCAAGATCAGACAGGAGAGCGTTTTACTTCTACGCTTCCTTTTAGTAAATATAATGTGTGAATAGTCACACTCAACATGAAATTATTATAAACAAACTGGATATAACCTCAAAGCCTGTTAGTTCCACCAGACTCACTCCTATTCATTTAAAATTCACCTCACTGGAGCGGGTCAAACTTTCACAAGGTTTGGATGTTAACCAGGACCACTACGGGCACTTCTGCATTAGCATGCTCCGTGGAATAAATTGCCTCAGTGTAGTCACACAATGCATTTCCCCTGCACCAGACCAGTCCTACCCCGGTGTTGCTTGGGGCATCAGCAAGAAGCTGCATGCAGCTGTTTGTCTCGAGCTAAAGACAGGAGGGAGATGTGTAACCAAATTAAATCAGCAGTTCTGTCCGCATGAGCGCTGCCGACTCTTGCTAAAGAGCCTTGTTTTTCATTTACTGCAACACGCCCAGCTTTAGTATTTTACCTCGATTACGGGACATGTCCAGGAATCGTACGGAATGCGACACTTTAACGGCTTTTATTGCGATTAATTCAGGAATAGCAGCACCAATAATTTATTTTTTTTTTTTTTATCTAAAACGGTCAACATTGGGAGAAAATGCTGGTTTTCTACAGTGCGTTCTAGGTGTGAGACCTGAGAGAAGCGCGACAGCACTGAGACTTTAGGATCAACCTGAACGGAGCATGTGGTTTGAAGTGTGCTAATACTGCCTCGATGGATATTGGCACGTTTATTTTTAAAGGTGTGCCATGTTGGATTAAGTGGGATCTATTAACGGAAATGGAATGTAATATTCAGAAGCATGTTTTTATCAGGGTATAATTACTTTTAACTATGAATCGTTATGGTTTCGTAAGCTTAGAAAGCGCCCTTTGTATCCACATCAGGAGCGGGGTCCTCTTCCACGGAGCTGCCATATTGCACCACTACAGTGGCCCAGAAAGGACAACACAAACACTGGCTCTAAAGAGTGTATTTCCTGTTTTTAAAAAGAGGCAGCCAGCACTGGGAGAAAGCCCCAAAAAAAAAAAAAAAATTTTGTAACCATTTAAAGTTATCTTTATCTTTTAATTTAGTACTTTATTAACCTTAAAACATACAAATGTTTAGCTCTGATACTTACTTTTATTGCTACTACAGTTAAGAGTCATAAGCATGACGAGCCTGCACCTCATTCACCCTCGGTTCAATAAACACGCTTGGAATGTGAGGGTGGGTTGCAATCTACAACCTTACCACTAGATGCCACTAAATCCTACACGTGAACCTTTTTTTCCCCTGCCTTACAGGCACCTCTTTTGGAGCAGGAAAAGTCCGGATCCTGCTCTTACCTTTGGTGGAACCTCGTCATTGAGGGCCGTCTCGGGTGTCTCTTGGCTCCGGGACTGTGAATGGAGCAGAGGGTGTGGGTGCTCGGAGCGTGCAGGATGTGCAGGGTGCGCTGGGTGCTGTAGCTCCTGAGAGCGCAGATGCAGATGTGCAAAACTAGGAACTGGATCGCTGAACGAATGGGAACGGGAGACGGGGGGAGCGGATGCGTTGTTCTTTAGAGCGGCCAGGTGAGACCACTGGACCTTGCGGAAGGGGAAAGGACAGGAGGAGGGGGTGGTTAGGGGGGTGTGAGGGGGAGAGAAGAGGCACAGAGACGCAGTGAGAGAGAAAGGCGTGATCACAGCCAAGAACACAACACACAGGATGAAATGGGAGAAACGGGCATTCCCTGGGAGACCACACAGCGTACGGTCATGTGGTATCACACGGCCATTCGCATAGAAACATGTAGCGCATTGCACGAGGGGTGGCAAAGCTGAGGAAACTGTTAGGCATTACCTGCGGTTCCATGGGCTTGTGCATGCTCGAGGACTCGGATGAGGAGTTCCCGTTAGAGTAGGGCTCAGATGAGCGAGGGGGTACCGGTGGCTGCTTGGGCGGAGCTGTCTGAGGCGAGCCCTGATGGTTTTTACGGTATCGTTCGTCAGCCTGGCACAAAGGAGGGACACAAATTGCAAAGATTAACTGGGGGGGACACAACACGCAGGACAGACCTCAGAATGAGCCGGACGACCGTTCCTAGCCGGGAAACTGCATGCTGATGTTTATTTGCCTGGATTGCAACTCCGCAAGCTCAAGTAAGAGAGGGACAAAACAGACAAAACTGTGTTAGGACACTGTCAGTCTGGCTTACGTCCAAGCCAACATGAGTTTCATGCTCATAAATAAATAAATCCTTTACTACACTTTAACTATTAAGACATCCCTAAGGAGAAGACTCCTCGTCAAACCATGCAGAGGGTGATGGTGAGTGCACAGCACGGGCAGAAAACTCAAAACCGTGCACACAAACGTGCGGCGTTAAGTAACTGACAGGAGAAAAACAGAAGCATTTGTAAATCTGGGATCAAACTGAGAACAAGGATGATTACAAAAGACCAACTTGGGTCAAGGTTAAACAAAAATTAATATTGAGCTATATTACACGTCCTTCAATTCAAAAGTTAAAAAAAAAATGTGGGTTTAGTTTACATGAGAAAGCAAGACAAGACTTAAAAGGAGACAGGATTTCGTTTTTCATTCTGGGTCAGGACTTATGGTGGGGAGGAATATGGTTTTCTTTCTGGCTGAACAGCAAGGTAGAATCCAATTCTTCTACAGGACTGTGCCACTGATACACAGGGTCTTCCACTGACATGGTGCTCAGACTGGCTCCGGAGTCGAGACTTAACCTTAACTGGGTCTATAATTTACATATTTTTATTTTGTGCTTAAGAAAAAGAAAAAAAAAAAGTTGAACTTGACGTCAAAATATTTTTTAAATTACATATAACGCACTTAAAAAAAAAAAAAAATTTCGATCACATCTTACAAAATATATTTAGATATTTTTTGAGAAAGCATCGTTCATGTCTAAAAGGATTTTTACTTCCTATGAGGATCTGACCTCTCAAGCTAAAACCCTCCAGTCTTTTATGTCTCAGATTGTAAACGGTCACCTTGTCAGTGGAAAAGGGTGTGGGGGTACCCAGCCAATATTGTACGTCATTATCAAAGTAATTTGCACTCTCGCAATGAAGCAAAATGTGATGTGGTGGATAAATAAATAATGATGGATGATGATGCTGAACGTACGCTTTAAAATATCAGTAACCAAAGAAAACCAAATTTCTACTGCTCCCACCAGCACACTTGGACCTGACTGCCTTCAAATTAAATGTGCTTCACATGCAAAACTGAGCCGAGGTTAGCTCGAGAAGCCAGAGTAGCAGCAGGCAACAGTGGGAGGACCAAGGGGATGGGCTTTTCACCTCTCCGACTGGGTGGGCTTCAGACACCGGGCCACTGGTTGCAGTTGATTGGACGAGGGGGTCGTCAGTCCTGTCTGTTTCACCCACTGGCTGTGTGACTAAAGGGCTCGAGTCCACTGACGCACTTTCGGTCTGTTCCCTGTGCTCGTCAATAAGGGCTTCATTCCCATCTACGGGTTTGTTCTGCCCTGCCTCTGGATTTACACCTTGATCACCGTCAGTCTGATGTGGAAGCTCATCCTTTGGCGTGCACTCATCTGCGTTAGAGCAAACCGCGGGCTCGGGGCCATCTAAGGGGCGTGCTTGGGGTAGCTTTGCCCAGTCGGGTTGGGTCGTGAGGGAGGAAGTGCGCGGTTTCGGTCCGTGCTGCAGGGACAGCAGGTAGGCCTGCTCCTGCTGGAGCTGCCGCTGCAGCCGCTCCGCCTTCCGCTGCTCCTCCAGCTCCCGCCATTTGAACTCCTGAGCACAGAGCGTTAGCTCCATCAAAAAGCTCCACATTTATCGAGCAAACTTCTATGAGGGTTAACGTACTACACGTGCTTCTACATACTACTAAACATCATAATGTATTTGCAATCATACACAGTACGGCCGGCAAAATTAAATTAGCCTTCTGTATCAGAGGCAAATACTTTCTCTAATGTCCGCTCTGGAACCGCGGTGGTCAAAGAGCGGCCCGTAAAACGAATACAGATCAATTCGTTTACAGTTCTTAGAGTTAATATGCATATAAAAGCTTGGAAGGATAAGGAAAAACACTCACTCTGGGGCTTTAATAATCATACAAAATATTTGACGCATTTCAATAATGCGCCCGTTGGACTTTAAATCAAGTTGCTTAAAGTAAATTTTAATACATTTATATCCACCCCCACACACACAATTCAAGAGGTGCGTGCCTATAAACAGCTTGAGAACCCCTACTCTAGGGCATGTGGTCCTACATGCTGACAATCTAAATGACGAATAAAGGCATTTGTATTTGCTCCGACATTTAAAATTGCACCCCAGGTTTCTGAAATGATCTACAACGGAGAAAAACCTTGCATTTCAGGCAGCAACCTTACACCGAAACACGTTTCCAAACGCCACAAAGTCAGCTTACATGCTCCTAACCAGTGACTCTAAAATAAACACTGCATTTGTTTATTCGCCGACATGCAGATGATGGATGGAAATGGGAAGAAATGAGAAAAGGTCAACAAAAACCCTGAGAGAGAGGCATTTAAACTTTGTATGTGGCAGTCCCATATTAACTCATTTCCACTTTCTCCCCCTGAGACACTGGGCAGGCTGTTTACAACATAAACAGCTCCCCGCAAAGACCAGAACAATGACTCTGGCCTAACCATAGGAGAGAGAGGAATAGTAGGAAATCCCCTGCTCTTCCTGCTGGGCATTTCCTGCAACCGTGTCATGAGACTCTGTTTATATAAATACATATGGCTGGACAAACTGATCTTCCTCCCTCTGGGAGCGTGTGGTTTACTGAACATGATGAAATGTTGGTGAATCTTTGATCTTGTGATGAGCTCAAATCTTCCCAGTTTAGCTTAGGCCAGAACCAACGCGGAGCTCCAGATAAAACTAGAGAAACGCTGTTCGAAAGCATCAGACTTTAGTATTAGGACATGAGACGGAAAGGGAAGAGGTCTTACCAGTAACATGGCCTGCTCATGAAGCAGCTGCTGCTGAAGGATCTCTAGGTGCCTCTGCTCCTCTTCCAGCTGACGCCGGATGTATTCCTGTCAATCAGATGGGGCAAGGTTAGGCTCGGCAGTTCCAAAGTTTGATTAGATCAGACGAGATTTGTCACGCACCGAAAGTGTGAGACCCCGAACCTATAATAGATGTGAATAAAATCCAGCGTAAAATCAAATTGATCAAAACTTGTGTAGGATCCCCTAGGAATTCTTAGGACCAAAAGATCAAAGAACGTTCGGTTACTTTTTGACTCTGGAAGTGTGCAGGAACTCTTAAGCAGGCCGTGCCATGATTCCCCGTTCCCACCGAGTATAAACAAAGGTCAAGTTTCCCCTTATTCATTTCCCAACACGGGGAAGATTAGTGCGGTAGTTTCTCAAAGTGGGGTCCGTGAAATAAAACCATGGGATCCAGGATTTTTTTCCCTTTTGGGTACCGATGTGGAAAGGACAACATATTTTAAAGTCGATCTGAATGGGTTTTAATCCAAATCTGTACTCAAAAACAAGCAGCCTTTAAATAACGCCTCCTTTAGACGACCAATGGAAAAAATTCTATGGCCCCAATAAATAGCTGCATTATTATTGCATGCATTTAACAGACAAAATATAGGCATTTTCTCTGGCTATGTTCACGCGACCGCACCGAGGGAGTGCTTGGAATCGATTCCACCCATAACGGGGTCCCTTGTCTGCAAAACCTTTACCTCCTGTATTAGAGAACACTTATGTGATGCAAAATGAGACAAAAATAGATGAACTTCATAAAATCGCTCTATAGATGTCTATAATCCAGCTTGGTTAGCTTGGCAAACATTGTTCGAGATATGCAGATCAAGGTCTCCACATTTACAAGTAGGTGCCCCTTCCATGACCACAAACTATCCGGAAGGCATCCAGAAGAAAGCCTTTTCATTCATCTAACCACAAATGGAAGAACCTGGAGCTCCTGAGACACTACTGGAAGTCTGACAAGAACTGGGTTCTATTTAGTTCATGTTTGTTTTGACAACAACCACTCGAGGGGGGGTGGCATAAAAAGGAGGATGGTTATACAGAAAAGAAGCTGATCTGTACTGTAAATTTAGGTGAAGGTTCAAGGATGAAGTGTTGCTGTTTTCCTCCAAAGGCCATGAGAACATGGGTAGGATACAAATCATCAAGGAGTGGATCAAATTTAAAAATAAATGTCTCTCTCTGCTTCTGCCAAGAAAACATAACTGGCTCAAGGGTTGAACCTTCCTCCAGCAGGGCGATTAACCTGTGTCCAAACCCAAGCAAAATGCTTCGTTGACCCAAGCCTGTGACATGGCCATCCCAATCCCTGGATCTATTGAAAATCTGAAGTGGATGTGATATACGACACTGGAGAAAGGATCGTGAGGAATGGACTCCAATCTTGTCAAACATCGCAGAAGACTCAGTACCGTTATATTTGCGTAAAAGGGTTTGACAAAGTACTAGATGGAAGAGTGCCAATAATTATGATGTGGTTTTGGTAAAAATATTTGTATGTAATTTTTTGATAGGGTTGGATTTTTAGAACAAATGACCTTCAAATAAAGCTTGACTGCCTTAAATACAATTTATACATGCCTTCTTTAATGTGGTCAACACAGCGCGGAGGCATTTTTTAATATTATAAAATACGGCATCCGAGAATTCCTAAAATTAGCATCAACCACGAAGAAACCTGTTATCTAAGAAATTCCAAGGCCCCGGGCCTCTTGTTCGATTACCTGTTCGCGATCATTCCGTCTTTTCTCCTCCTCCGCCCTCCTGCGCTCGTCCTCTTCTTTGCGCCGGCGCTCCATCTCCTCTACTCTCCTTTTCTCCTCCTGCTCCCGCCGCCTCTGCTCACGCTCCTGCTGCCTTCTCAACTCTCGCTCACGCCGCTGTTGCTGTAACACATCAGCAGAGGGGGACAGTGAGCGCACAGCACGGACGGAAAGCTCCAAACCGCGCACGCAAATGTGCGGTGTTAATTGACCGACAGGAAAATGATCTGGGGAGCGTGGATCAGATTTGAGAAAGCCGCACGCGGCATAAACGGACCAAATGTGTATGTACAAAGAGGAAATGAGCAAAATACATTAGAGGTGCAGACTGCCATTTTCCCTGAACAAACAAAGAAAGACGGTTCCTGCAGGGCTGTGTGGTGGATGATGCTGTTGATAAGCAACAGGAACAGAATGGTCTTCCTAGTCTCCTGTCTGTTCATGACCTACTTTAAGGAGCCGAGCAGAAATTCAATTATAATGAAGCAATTTGACGAATTTGAGATGAGAACCATTTGATCACGCTAACGGGCAGCACCACAACAGGGAACTGTGAATACACAGCGCCCTTCGAAAATACTGGAACAGCAAGGCTGACTAAAAAAAAAAAAAAAAAAAAACTTTTTTTTTGTTTATTGCTATATTCAGAAGATCTGAGTTTGAGATGGATGAATATGATTTTCAAAACTTCACCTTTCTTTTCCTGATATGGGTTTGTATTTGGTTGCATATCCCCTGCTTACAATAAGCCACTGACTGACATCACAAAACTGTTGCTTTTGCAGGCTTGTACCACAGCTTCTTTCAGTTGTCGTTTGTTTTAGGGGGTTTCTGCCTTCATTCTCCTCTTCAGGAAGTCAAACGCCTGTTCAATTGGGTTAAGGTCAGATGACTGACTTGGCACATCTTCGCGCCTTCTCCTTTGTTGGGTTGGGAGTGCGTTTTGGGTCACGGTCTCGCTGTATGATGAAGCTCCTCCCAATCAGACTGAATACATTTCTCTCTAAACTGGCAGACAATAAAAAATGCTTTGTGGCTTCCTGAGTTCATTCTGCTCCTACCATCATGAGCTACACAATTGATGATGATTAATGAGCCTGTCCCGAAGCAGCCACGCAAGCCTAACCCATAACGCTACCTCCGCCATGTTTGACCAGTGACTTTGCACATTTAGGTTTACACAAACGGGTCATTATTTATGCCACGCTACGGCCCTTCCGTCACTTTGCTAGAGGTTAATCTTGGGTCCTGAACGTTTGTGGCTCGTCTCTGTATTTCTTTGCCAATTACAATTTGGCTCACATTCGAATCCATTATCTCATATTCAACTTTGGATTTTATTCCCAAATGTCTTCAGGGTGTAGCAAAAACCAAAGAGATGCCCTTTCTGCTCCAATACTTTTGGAGGGGACGGCTTCTCATACGGGTGCCGATTCCCCCTGGTAAAAGTGATGAGCAGAATTTAAACTGTGCCTTGAGCTGAAACAGACTCCCATACTCGCTGCATTAATCACTTTTCTAAACTGCCACATACACAGATGCGTCTCCCCCCTCACCTCCTCCAAGCGTCTCCTTTGCTCTTTCTGTTGCTCTATGCGTTTCTGGCGCTCAGCCAGCAGTTGGCGCTTGTACTCCTCCTGCTCTCTGAGCTGCTGCTCCTGAAGGAGCTGCTGTCTCTTCAAGGCCTCGGAGCGCTCCTTGTTTTCCTGCTGCAGCCGGATGAAGTCCCGCCGTAGCGTCGACTCACCAGGTACGTTCACTATAGAGCTGCGAGCAGGGAGAGAGAGAGAGAGGAGAGAGAGAGGTGAAGAACCTATAAACATCTAGCTGGCAGCTTGAATTAGCTTCGTACCGTCATCTACTCCGCTATGCTACTCAGTTTTTTCAAAAAGTGATACAAGGAATGGGACTTACAAAACTGGCTGGACTAGAATATTGTTGTCCAGCCATCCTAAAAACCTGTGCATGAAGCTTTAAAAAGCAGACCTGTTGGTATCTAGCTCATATCCGCCAGAGACTTATCAGCATGGTGAGACCATTTTAATCCCAAAGTGATAAAATATTGTTCTGCTAATCGGCCTAGTTTTTAAAATGAATTTCTTTTCCATCACTGTCAGGTTACAACATGTGACATGAAAACATACAAGACTTTGTTGTTATTCACAGTGGGGAATTTTCACTGGTTCTGGCTCTTGGGTTTACACAAAGTTTTCTGCTGATTTAAAAAAAAAAAAAGCATCCTATCAACACAACGCTACCACCACCATGCTTCTCTGTGGAAACTGTGGTCTCAGGGTGACAAGCAGGTTTGGTTTTCCACCGATTGTAGCACTTTGTGTCAAGCCCAAAAAAAATTTCCATTTTGGTTTCATCAAACCAAAGAACACCTCGGCCAACTTTCATATTCCACCTCGCCCACAAACGTGTTGAGATTGAAGCACTGTGGTATAAACAAATGAACAATGCTGGTGCCCTGGCTTGACACACTGATCTGTTTAAGGGATTTGTGCAAGCTCTCATACCTAGGGGTGTTTTTTTTTTTTTTTTTTTTTCCCCTACCTGAGCATCATAGGCTCCAAAATGAGAGCCTGGGAGAAGAAGATAAATACTCAGGCATTTGGTTTAGCAATAATTGCCAAAAAAAAGTACCTGGGTTCTCCTTCCGCCTCTGGAGCCTCATCTTCTTCTTCTTCACTTAGACTCCAATCATACTCGGTCTCGTCTGCAAGTCAGTGGCGTAAACAATTCAATAACGTAAATAAATCTAATTTCAAATCTGACATCGACAACTGCATAGTATTGGAAACATTATTCCCAAGGACGTTTATGATTGTGTGAAAACAACGAAGAGGTATAAAAGCCGGGGCCAAACCTTTCTCCCCCCTCTTCTTGCGCGTGTGGTCAATGTGGTCCTTAAGCTGGATGCGGACCTGCCTCTCGTTCGGCTGGTCTCTGATGAACGGGTGTTTCAGGAGCTGGTCAGTGGGTGGCCTCTGAGTGTAATTCTTCACCAAACAGTTCTCGATAAAGTTGATGAACTTCTTGGACCTGGTGAGGATTTTTAAAAAAAGAAAAACAAAAAAGAAGAAAAGAAAAGAATATTCAGATATGTTTAAAATGTTAACGTTTCATAGGAGACAAAAGGAGAACTTGGTTTCAGGATGTTTTCATGACACTCGTCTAGACACCGTTTTTTTTTTTTTTGTTTGTTTTGGGTTTTTTTTAAGGAAATTTGCAGGTTTACAGCGAGAGCCGAGATTGGGAAGCGGCCCTGGAGAGAGAACGAGGTCACTGGCTAACGTTTGCTTCAGCTTTCTGGACTGGAGTTTTATTGCTGAAGACAGAAGAGCAAGATTTTCAGAGGGTTGTATCATGGAAACATTGAGATCACATTTGTGCGAACTGAGATTAGCCAGCCAAGGTTAGAGGAGGCACACGGCACTGATTTACTTCATGCTAAGCTATAGATGCCAGGTAGTTTATGAGAAAACCATTATGCGCAGGATGTGTACTAGCTGTTCTCTTGCATCAAGTCTTAGGAATTCACCAATAAACAAACCTTTTACTGCAAGTAAAAGATTAATCATTATCTGAAATCCAGACCTTACAGCTTCCTCAACAGGGAGACTCTACCCTCAGGTTTATCAAAACATTATACAAGTAACGGCAGGGCTAATTCGACCTAATGCTCCTTTTGGCATGTGTTGCAGCTTCCATAGCCACCCCATTACATTTGGACAATGAACGCATAGTCACCACATTCCTGACATACTAGGCAGGACGTTGGACTTTAGGACCAAGTCGGGGTTGGATATGGCACAAGGATGCTGATTTAAAGCAAACAGTCAATCAAACAAATATACTGCTTAAGTCTTATAAGTCTCCATAAAGTTCATTTAAATCATTATAGCCGATAGCGGACGTAGACATAAAAAAAGGTGCAACTGTTTAAGAATTTTACCATTTTTTGGACTTGAGCCGAGGAGGTGGATTTCTTGGGATGAGGAAAAGGGCTCGCATCGGGTGCATGTCACAAAGTGCTGGAGAGAAAAATGGAAGGAAAGCACATTTTTTACAAAGTCCCCACAGCAAGCGCAAGCTGAAGAACAGCACCCACAGTGTGGGAACATCAATAGCCCAGGCACACGAGATAAGTGGCTTTCGTGTCCAGGCTACTAGCTTTGTTCCGACAACCAGAAAAAGGAAAAATAAATAAATTACACGCATAATGACTCTCAAAAAACCAAAGCTTTTTCATTTGGTGTGCGTGTTTAAGCGTGATGTGCTTCACCATGGTGTGCCGTGCCACAATGTGGTAAAGAAAGCTCAGGATACTTGTTTTGAACCACATCATTCGCTGCACTAAACACATCACTCCAGACTTGGAGAATGATTTTGCTCGGTAAAATTAAAATTATTAGCTTGCACAGAGATGACAATATTTTCAGAATAAGAAATATGCAGGTATCACAGCCCGCACCCACCTCTTGGTTAGACACAAAGATGTTACCAAGCCTCAAATATATTTTCCGTGCGATACAATGACAGAACAAGAGCACATTAAAAAAAAAACGATAGTTTTATCCACTCCAGCATCATACGAACACATGACTGTAATATAACGAACATAAAGGTGGTAAAAATACGTACGGGGAGCTCCCTCGGCCATTTCGATGGCGGTAATTCCACACGACCACAGGTCACTCTGAACAAAAAAGGCACAGTTAGTGGCCTTGGAGATGTCCACCATGAGCATCCAGACCACAGAACAATATACAGATCTGCTTTAATGACATCACTTCCCAATAAAACCTAATGCATGCCTTAACGGGCTTCATACTTTGCCATATTTTATAGCAGATTAAACGTACTCTGTAGTCGTAGGTAGCGTCAGGGTTTTCATCGCAGGCGATGACCTCGGGTGCCATCCAGTACGGCGTGCCGATGAAAGTGTTCCTCCGGCCGACTGTCCGGTCCAACTGGGCGCTCACGCCAAAATCAACTGGAGAGGATCACAAAGAACAAGCTGAAGGAGCCACTGGAATAACGAGCGAATGATTTGTCCAGAGAGGAATATTTACCTTTAATTTCATACGATCACGTTATTAACGTCACTCACCTAGTTTGACCTCGGCGTTCTCAGTTAGCAGGACGTTCTGGCCTTTGATGTCACGATGGATGACGTGGTGCGCGTGCAAGTGGGCCAGACCCTGAATACAAGGTAACGAGAAGACGCATTGCCGAACTGAGCTCTAACTGGTGGATTTAATGCACAAATCGGGGGTAATGTTGGTAATGCTAATGGTAAGAACTAGAATACAATCAGATGTGGCCGACTGTGGGAATTTCTGAATAACCATTTCAACAATTAACAGAAAAACAGACTGAGGCTACATCCACACTAAGAGGATTTAGTTTTAAACTGAAAAAGATCTCCATCCAGGTTTAACTCCACACTAAGATGCCTGAAAACACAGATCACATGATCGTTTACCTACAATTGGCATACATGTGCTGGGATAAAGACGGCTGTGGGTATAAAGTTGGCAGCCTGGTTGCAGACAGCACAAATGCTGGCTTGCCTCCTGCAGATGTAGACAGTTGTAGTGTGATAAAATGCATGAGGCTGACTGGTTGTTTACTACTGAAATGGATCACATTATAGGAACGTGACCAATCACGGAAGGACACGATAAGACCCAATCAGGGAGCGAACGTGGGTGTCTGCTTCATCGTTTCCAAAAGTCTCAGGTTTTCCCCTCATCCACGTGAACATTTTCGAAGTAAAACCGGGCCGGGAAAGTTCCTGAAGCACTCGAAATTGGCTTGAAATTTCCAGAGTAGTATGGATGCCAGCCAAAGTGAAGCTATTAAAACTAAAACGTTAGTGTGGACACAACCTGAAAATATATATCTTATGACCATGTTAACCTCGCGATCAGATTTAAGGAAGGCAGTGCGTGACATCTAACAGAAAAAACAAAGGCAGGCCCCAAAACTGAGAAACTGCAAGAGTAGAAATCAGGGACTGCGCAATGCTTTTATCATGCAGTGTGGAGAGATGTGAAGAGACGCGTTTAAAGTAATACAGCTTTTATGCAGATAATTTTCATGTTGACGTTTGTATACACGTTTTTTTTTTTTTAGGCCCGTGTGTGCGCATATATATATATATACATATACATATACATATATATATACATATATATACATATATATACATATACATATATATATACATATACATATATATATACA
>JAQMCW010000010.1:8803367-8823503 GCA_030068335.1 Chrysichthys cranchii
GATCACACACACCATACATATACACAGACCCTTTTATCTCTCTACGTACACACAGAGAATTGGTCTTCCTTCTAGACAATAGTGTGTCGTCTTGCACAGTTTGTCAGCGTCATGCACAGTCGTATCCCATGTCCTTATACTGTTTGTTTATAATCCATGTTGTACTAGTGAAAACATGGGAGAACGGAATTGTGCGGTTGTATCTACTCACTCTCAGGATCTCTCGTGAAATATAGGCGATCCAGTCTTCCTTCAGGCCGTTCTTTGTGTTCTTCACCAGGTCTGTGATTGAGCCTGCTCCACAGAACTCCATCACCAGCTACAGTGAGACACAATAAATAACAAACACCACACTTAGAAGGGGTATGCTGGTACAGGGAACGAAGAAATGCAGTGACGCCACGGTCTCGACGCGTTTTCTTCGCGGACCACAAGAATGTGCCAATCAGTACAATTTTGAATTCGTCAATTAATGGCACACCATCTTTTTTTAAAACCCGTTTATACTCATTACATATGGATCGTTGTGACGCAGGCTATTATCGCTTATGTTAAAGCAAGTTCAACATCTCTTTTTGGGAAAAAATACGTACGATGTCATTTCAGATTTGTTTTTCTGAGAAATCAGAAAACCTAAAGACGACGCAAAGTTGTCTTATGTTACTCCCTGACTGTTACAAAGCATCTCTTCATAGATGCTAAACATCTCCTTACAGAAGTGTTCACTCTGTCAATGATCATATGTTTCCAGCACGTTTTTCATTATTATACTTACACTGCAAAGGCCTAAGTGTCCAATCGGTCAGTTACTGTGAAAACTAATCCACGCCTGCTGACTGACTGAAGACGACTGAACGACGCCGCGCACTGTGGTATAAATCTATAAATGGGTTGTATTTTCCTCTTATGTTGCGTAAAGTGTAAAAGTACTCACCCACAGCTGGTCGTCGTGTCCTGGGGGACTCTTCTTTATGAACGCTCCATAGTACGTGGCGATGTTTCTGTGATGCGAATATTTCTTTAGCATGTTGATCTCCAGTTTAATCTCTTCCTCTTCATCCTAAAATCACATTAAATGAGAGATAACGCTAAGCCTGACATAATTAGCATGGACACGGTTCGTCCTAATTCCATTCACACGCGCACTATGGGGGTCTTGTACGAGTCGGCCTGTGACAGATGGATTCGCATAATGAGACGAGAACCCCCCCCCCTTTTCAGTTCTAACCACCAATGCATGATGAACAACCGTCTGAAATATGCGTAATTGGCTCCCTTCCTTGAAACCTCAAAATGGCACTTTTCATTACAAAGACATGAAAAGAAATGAGCGCAATCCACTTAATCATGGCTAATAAAATTAAGGGTAATTGATTAGCGTGGTTTTGCTGCGTCGGCATTCAGTCATTTTTCAAAGTGCTATGGCTAAACATGCGCCAAGAATCTCCTAACGAACGCTTTGTGGAAAGAACATGAGCAGGATTACTTTATTTGCCAAGGATTTAAAACAAGATATGCTGTTTTGTTCTGAACACTTATCTTTTATCTGTAGTCCAAACACACACACCAAAAAAAAAAAAAAAGAAAGAAAAAAAAAAAACCAAGTCAAAACACGATTTGACCTTGAACGATGCGCTGTCTACTCTGGAAAAACCAGTTGGCAGACCTTCAGAGATGATGCACTCTGTCTGAGCCTTAAAAACAATGACCATTCACCCGGACGTAGACAGCAGATCCAACCAATTACCTGCTGCTGTTACGGAGTGAAATATGCTGTTGACCACAGGCGAGCTCTCGACTGCTCCGCCGCTCATTATGGTTAATTTGAAACACACTGTTCCTCCGTGAGTCATGTGCACCATGGATGAAGCGTGCTTTCGAAGAGGCTTTCTGTCGAATGCAATCAAATAGCCTCTTTTGCTGTTGCTAATCTCGCCGACAGCAAAGGAAGTCCAAAGTCAAGAACTCTGGTCAGAGCTATACTGGACAAGTCATTACTCACTTTAAAATAATAATAAAAAAATAAAAAAATAAAAAAACTAAAATAAACCACACATCTAATAACCCTTTACTTTATACAAATCATTCCTTAGTGCAGGTTCACTGAAACGTTAGAAGTACAGGCACTCCGAGTTACCACGATGATGCACTAAAAATTGTAAAATATTTAGAAAATATTTAAAAATTCGTTGGCAGGCCAATGTAACAGCGTATGACGCACGTGGATGTTTAGACGTTGCCCGGATCACTCGCCTCACGTGATGGCCTCACTCTCTCCCGCAACTCACGGAGCTACCTTGAGAATCGGTGTATTGTACACAGTGCATTACCACGGGTTTTTTTTTTTTTGTGTGTGCGCACTTTAAAGATTTTTAATGCATTTTTAATTTTAAGTCAAAAGCATGTCTTCTACAGGAAAAGACTCCTGGGTAGGCTAAGGCTAAGCTAGGCTAAGTGGTCATGCAATATTTTCGACGGAAAGCATCTCCATCGTAACTTGAGGACTACCAGCACTAAATCCAGGAGAAAATCAGGAAAAATCCTGACACCAAAACATGAGCATGTAACGACACCGTGTGATGATACATCACAGTACAGATTTATGCCCATTTAAATGGTGGAAATAATTTTTTTTTTTACTGCAAATAAAAAAAATAAATAAAAACAAAAACCCTCCTAGCTGTAATAGCGTTGTTTAGATAGCAGACGGCACAATAACATACAACAGAATAAAAGAAGCTGATCCAATTCCAACAAGAGACACAAAAAACACAGGTCTAAAAAAAGGAAAGGGCGTTTGTGTGATTGACTATACACACAGATTCAACAAGAAATCAGAGCTCTTTTTCTCTCCCCCGCCCCCACACACACACACACGAGGTCCTTGGGTTACAACAGTCTCGACATACGATGTTTTGAGCTTACGACACTTGCTTCCTTAAAAACATAAAAAATTGAGACATGGGTGTTTCGGTTTATGCCGTTGGCGTCGTACTCACGGACTACGCGGACAACTAGTTTGGTTCCACACGGCAGAAGAAAGCGCAGTAATGATGGCGTACGAGTGAGGAAGTTTTCGAAGTTGACTGTTTAAATAAATAAATAAATAAATAAACAAACAGTAAAAAAAAAAAAAATGCGTGCAAGTGTCCCATTTGTGTTGCTTTGTACAAAACGAAAGTCATTCTTCAGATGGTGGTACTTCGACGAAGAGGAAAGCCATCACAATGGAAGTGAAATTAAACTTTCTTTTTAATAATAATAATAATAAAAAGCACACAAAAATCAATCATACAGTCCACGTTTCATTTTTCCTCTTTACTAGCAAACCACTTGTTAGTAAAACTGAACTCCATATACACCCTGAAAGGTTTTTTAATTGGGATGACATCATCCTCCTTCAGTGGTTCTCCTTCCTATCCCACAGACGCCCACACCCACACGGCTGTCTGGATGCTCCCTCTCTATCGGGTCACGTTACAGCCATCACCTGACACTGAGGGACACATGAACACAGACAGACAACTTACGACTGGGCTGAAATACACTGCCCTTTTCTACAGATCCCAGATCAGAGCAAATAAAGCTGGGGGGAACAAAGAGTAGACGGCCGTGTCTGCTGTGCCAACTAGCCAGGCTTCTTATGTAGGCCAAAGGGCATATAAATGAAAACAAGACCAAAAAAAAAAAAAAAAAAAAAGAGCAGAACGACAGCTTGATATGCCTGGACCACAGTATGACCACTCAACTGTAAATACACATCTGTGTCCCTATAACACAGGACAAGGTCTTCTTTTTATGTCCTTTAAAAAGAAATGACACACATATTAGGTTTCGGATTCACACTTGTGAATGCTGCAGTCATGCTCAAGTAGGAACTGGAAACTTTCAGACCTCCCAGTAAGAAATATCTGCAATTTCTAATTCCCACTCGACATTCTGAAAAGCTCAGATTTCCCCGGATTCACATTCCGGGTCATCGTTTCAACCATAACCGCATCGACAGTGTAACATTAAGAACAAGAAATGTGTTCAGACTTTTAAGCAGATTTTATGATCTTTTTTCCCCCGATGCCTTAGGATCGCCCAATACAGAAGAGCTATCAGATAATTAACAGGTTTTTTTTTCCCCATTATCTATATTAATGAACAAGCTGTGCACATTAATGTTTTGTTTTTCCACATTATTAACAGTGAACCGCTTCAGACTGCATCCTAAAACAACTGAAATACTGAGATTGTTATCTGGTTGCTGTGTTTTCACACAGAGGAATGCCATATGACAGAAATACCACTATACTTGGCATTTATACGATATGCGATGTACAACACGACACAGGTGCACTAACAAAACAGTTACATTGACTTGAAGTGTCACAGTAACCCCCCCACCCCCACCCCCGCTATATCGCGGCTCACATTTCACGTCCCCGGCTATTCGCGGCTTTTTATTTAGAATATATGTACATTTTTTGCGGATCTCCAGCAGTATTTCGCGGCACCCGCAAAACCTATAGCGAAGCGTTTTATGTTGAAATAAGGTAAATCATGAATAAAAATATCATTTTTTATATATTTTATATAGTTAAATATAAACTAAATATAACCATAGCGGTTCTGAAATCCAGCCTGTAGCAAGTGGTTGTTACAGTATTATACAGTATAGCTTAATACATACATACAGTACCTAAAATATAAGTCTAGGCAACGCTAGTATAGTATACAGCACATTACAGTACTCGCTATAAATGTGACGTTTCCACAAATTGCTCCCAAAATTCACCTTGTTATATGCTCACAAATGTTTTCTTTAAAATGTTTTAAAGTGTGGGAGGATAATTTAGGGCTTAAATTAATTTTATAATAATAATAATAATAATAATAATAATAATAATAATAAAAATTAAAAAAAGCATTTGGGCATGCAGCGTGGATTTCTGTCTTTTGCGGGAAGTTCTGGATCATGACCCCTGTGAAAGACGAGGGACTACTGTAGAAAAAAGAAATCCGACACTCAAAAGGCGGCGAACTCTTTTCCAGGGCTGTACAAGATTCAGTACAAAGCTGAATCCTATCGGAGTTGGTAACTTGTGAAAATATTAACAATATCGTTACAGTCAACATTAGATCATCCTATTGCCCATTTGCCAAAAGTATGTGGACACCTGATCATCACAGCCATATGTGGTTCTTCCCCCAAACTGTTGCCACAAAGTTGGAAGCACACAACTGTCCAGAAAGCCTCTGAATGCTGTAGAATTGCAATTTCCCCTCACTGGAACCAAGAGACCCAAACCTGTTCCAGCATGACAATGCCCCTGTGCAACACAACATGAGCTCCATAAAAGACATGGCGAGCCAAGGCTGGTGTTTAAAATCTTCGGGATGACCTGGAACACTAACTGCTCCCCAGATCATTTCGACCAACATCAGATCCTGGCCTTACTGATGCTCTTGGGGCTGAATACACAAATCCCAACAGCCTTAATCCAAAACCTAGCGGAAAGATTTCCCAAAAGAGTCGAGGTTATTCGAACAGAAAAGTAGGACGTAAACCTGGAATGGGATGTTCAACAGGCAATGATGACCAGGTGTCCGGAAACCTTCGGCCATATAGTGTGCAATGTAAGAACTTACCAGAACATCAGATTCGGTTATCAGAGATCTTGGGCATGCCTACGTTCTAGCACACACAATGAATGCACCACGAAACCCTTAAACTGTAACAACCCCCTTTCCTGCAGAGCCCGTAGGAGGTTTTGGGAAGGAATACCCCTGAACATGTGGTGGCGCTCACACGTGCACAGAGTGGCAGTTGAGGGTGGGGGGGATGCCCACCCACGCTGATTTTCTTATTAAGAGTCCATTCATCCAAACTCAGCAGATCCAGACATACAGCCTGGAGCTTAGAAATTCACTGCCATCCAAAGCAACAAAGCACGGCCAACTTGAATGTTTCGGCCAAAAGTTCTAAACAAATCCTTTTCAAGCTGGAATTCAGAGTGGCTGCGTGTTTGGTAAATCAGCGTTTCTGGTGGCGTGCCAGGTTTTATTGTCAGTTTGCGTTCAGGCAAATGAGGTGGAATGTTATCTCGGGTCCAATTAAACGGCCTGGCTCTCCGTTCCCATGTGGCACGGGTTCAGTTTAAAGGGAAACCTCCCATTATTGACTGAAAACATTTGCCATAAAAATAAAAAGGCCTAACCAGGGTCTGATTACAAAACTCTTTATAAAGTCAAAGCAGATACAACCAGCTGTTTCCAGATCGTTCTTTACATTTGATCGACATGGCTATGAAGCAATCGGTCTAGTTCCAACATGTACACTTTCTAGATTTAGACTCGAACCTAACTTCAATTGTGATCAATGTTGTTCAAATGCAGATCAGCACAGGAGTTTTCACAGTTCCTTCTGCCAAAACCTGTTTTGTTTTTCATGCGAGTTGGCTTAAATCCGGTGAGAAGACCGTGAGACCAGTTTTCTAGGGTGTTACAACTTGCCTAGGACGCTCCTTATTTATATCCTGAGCAAAGGGTTTCATAATAATGAGAGTTTCATCATATCTGATCATTGCTCAACTGTTTCCTGTTACAGGTGGCTTGGTAATCAGGTGATATTTGAGGCTAGGTACACACCCTAAACTTTCTCTGGTGTTTATGGTCCATAATATTGGAAATGCTAAAAGTCGGAGCTTTAGCCTGATTGTAACTGTTGAGTCTATATGAACTCATGTTTGAGGATCTTCATTCTAAGGCCTAGAGGGTTTAGAGTGGAAAAACAGGGCTGTCACCATACCAGAAAAATTGACCAACACTGATACCACCCCTGGGGGGGTACCCCACACAGTCTGAAGGTCACCCAAAATTCAGATCACCACCACCAAATAAAAGTTTTCACCCAAAGCACTTCAGAAGTTAAAGACAGATGAGCTGGTGACGTCTCTGAATTCGTGCTGTAATTTATCTGCAAAAGCATGCTAATATGCTACAGCAGTCGTGGTTATATTCCGATAATGTATGCAGCTTTACCAAGTTAAATCTAGCACCTCTTCAATGGTCAGTACAGACACTAGTAGCTGAGGGAAACCCTCACACTGTGCGTCCTGTGTAAGAGCATTAGCGTGTTCATATGTTGCCTCTTCAACCCGTTTTCAACACTTTATTGCAGCCCTTCAAAATGATATGGCTAATTTGTGAAGGCAAAGAAGCCAACTCGGTGTCAAAAGGTTCGTGAGTCATTAAACAGAACAAGCAGTTAATGATACGCCTGAATTAAATTCTCGATAACATTTCTGACGTCTAACCTGTTGAATCGAATTCAAGGCTGTCGGCTAGATGTCTTGCTAAGTTGTATGTGTTGGCGGTTTTCGAGGGAAAACGCCTTTTGAAAACAGGGTTTTTGTTACATCTGTTCACTGCCCATGTTTAACAGCTTGGTAAGAAAATGTGCCCAAAAGTCAGTCATTCTTTGAACTTTAATTTTTTTCCCCCCACAAGGTGAGGGCGGGAAACTCGTTTCCCTCACCAGACAGAGCCACTGTGGATATCTTATCCCACACTTGACTCCATGATGTGCAATTTTGCAACTGCAACCGCTTCGTACGCCTGGATCCATTTCCAATGCGGTCATCGTATTTCTACACTGGCTATGTTTTGATAATACTGATCTTTATGGCAGTCTACTGGATTTTAGGACGTATGACATTGTTGAGAGCAGACCTCGGTCCAGCTTGGTTGAATGAGCCGCCCTGTGGATCCACTCAAAAATGTTATGGGTTCTTCCTTGCCCCATATTACACCCTGCCACCAAATCTCACGTCAATCATGCTGGTCGTTTTTGGCACAATCCTGCTTAAAGCAGGCAAACAGAAACAAACCACATGGAAAATATAACTTCCTTGGTAGAGATAATGAACTTGAAAATGTAGGCAACATTTGCTCCTTCATACAATGCCAATAAACAGGCCTAAACTGTCATCAGTACTTCAGATCTAACTCATACAAGAGGAGTGGAAACCCACACTCTTTATGGATGAAGGCTCCAACAGAGCAACGCAATACTTTACCTCGGTGACATCCATAACCTTGATGGCCGCCAGCTGTCCTGTTTTGACATGTCGGCCCTGTAGGGGAGGAAGAGAAAAACAGAGTTAGTCGTCAGTCTCTCGCCAGCACAGAAATACTGAAGGGAAAATACTGAACTGAGAAGTGGTTTGGATGATTATTCCACAAAAAAAGAAGTTCACATTTCGTATTACTTCCTCATGTACGTCCAGAAGAGAATGAACTAATGCAAAAACAGTGACCGCATGATTGCCACATTACTGTTGAAAGAACCATCACACCCCAGGGCGATTTACAATTTCTTTCCTTTTATATAACTGAATGCCTAAGCTTCCACTTAGATGCCATTAGACGCTCGGCCCCAATTCTGGCCACTTGCGTAAACATTCCCACACTTTGCTCGGCTGATTTCAAGAGGCTTTCCCCCTTTGCTTTCGCTCACTTCACCCAGTGCTGTCCTCTTCCCCCCTCCGTTACATAAACAAAGCCAAAAATAGAACGCACTCTTCCTTTTTTGAATATTCAAACCCCAAGTCCCCAAAGGAAAGAACTATTACCGGGTGATTATGCAAAAGATGTGAGGTGAAACCAATCAACCTTATAACCTTTAGATTCTAAAAATTCTTGGCTTAAACAGGTAGCGCAGATCCAAAAGAAGAAAAAAAAAAAACACAGCTCTCCGTTGGGAGAAAAGTGGGACACCGTTGGAATATCATGCTTGGAGTGCAGCCTGGTGCATGTGAATGGTTATGATTGGGGTGGGTTGGGGGGGGTGACTTTGATGGTAACCAATAAAGAACAACTACTGGGAGAGAGAAAATGATTCAGACCTAAACTTAAATCATCTCCAACTGAAGGACAGCTTACAGCCCCGAGTTCTGTCTGACCCTCAACGGAAGGATCACTGGAGAAAAGAAGATGAAGAGAGGTTTTTGTGACATGGCGAGTAATGCAGTCCTCCTATCTTGTGGGAATGGTATGGTCCATCAGTGACGTCATGCTGCCTCAAGTGAACACATTTTGATGAGCCCTTGGATGAGCTGAGCTCATGTCACAAGTGGAAAAAATAATCGCTGAAAATGGTTTGGTCCAACACGACCTGCTGGTGGTATTCACCACGTGGCAGGGCGGTATTAGATTTCTTTTGTCTACACAGGCTTGATACAAGTGCCAAGGCCTTTGGTCTCCCAGGCTCCCTTGTTATGAAGAAGGTCAAAGGTCTGAGGGATGACAGATGAGAAATGAAACCAGCTCCAGGAGAGACAGATTAGGATTGCTTTGTGGGTCAATACGCTGTCCTTGGCAGTTTTCCCAACAGTAAAGTGGGATTACATCATGCTGCTGATGGCTAAATGTGTGACGAGTGGTGAAGCAACACTGGAGAAAACTGTGGGAAAATGTAGGAAGAGGTAAAACCAGAGACCCTGGGGTAAAAGGGGTGAACGCAAAACTGGAAACAGACATTCACTGAGCTTGAATTAACCCAGAGTGTAGTGCACCTTCACTAGGAACAGAAGATACGTCAACTTTTGAACTTGAATCAGGGAAGATAAAAGCACATTTCTCGTTCATCTTTCGACATTCTGGTTTTGTCGTCCAGTTTAACATGTCCTGAATTCACTAATAAGAGCAGAAAAGGTAAAATGGGGAGAGAAAAGGCACACATCCCTTTTTGACCTTCCTGTATTAGAGACGTAACCAAATACATTATTCAGATTGAACAGATCCTACAGGTCTAAATAAATACAAAAACACAGACAGACATCGATACTAGGCAGGTTATTCCGGCTAACTCTCTCCATTTTTTAATAGAAAACTTGCCAGTAAGGTCCAGACTTGGTGTTTGCATTGGGTCTGGGATCCCGCAGGGCAAAACAAAAAGGTTTTTACTTTTATGTGGAGCTTGAAAGGATAGCTTGTGGAAGTGCATGGCCAGCTTTGAGAGGTTTCAGCAAAAGTGCCACTCCAAATACAGTTCAAAGGACAGACAAAAAGACCTGAATCTAGCTGAAAATATCCAGATGTTAGAAACATTTCTTATTATTCCCCCACTCAGTATTTGCTCGGCAGACAAGTAAACAGTAGTGCACATACATTTTTGATGGGCCACATCTTCATTGTATGGATATTACACGCTGAACCTTGCTCATGAGACAAAATCCAAGTACAGGACGATCACAATTTATTCCTGTTTTTTCCCTTAATCATTAATAGTTTGCTCCATTTGTCCAGCCCAAACTCTGGCTTACTACGCCCCAAAATACAAATGATTAATATGTGTATACAGAAGGGCCCAAAAAATGTATACACACTTCCACTGTGGTTATCTAGGCCTGTACTATGTAGCTAATTTCAAGTCCACTAACTTTCCTTCAGCTAAATAAATTTACATAAATCCAAGCAATTGAATCAACTTCAACAAAGGATCTCCCATAGACGCTACAAACTACATCCAGTTTTCTTTCTAATATATATTAACCATCCATCAGCAGAAACGGTCTTCACGTGCCTGGTTTAGTCCACTGTGAAACTTGACCAAGATCACGGGCCTCCAGTTGATCACCCTTGATTTAGAGGATCACCATTAAATCACTGCAAACCAAGTTTGCTTTATTAAGTGGTCAGAAATGAGACACCATTACAGCAAGACAACAGCTGGTCATTAAATTTCAACATGAACATGCAAGTCCACTTTAATTAATGAGGTCAAACGCAGACTTCGCAGGGCAGCAAATCTTGGCTGATTCCCTATAGCCATCGGTGCATGGCAGCATCTTTAAGTACTCCGTCCAGAGAAGAAAACAGCAAACGCGTTGTACAAACATGCAAAAATCAAGTGTCCAGTTTCCCCAAACTCCTGCCTGACCGGGACTGCAGCCAACAAAAAGTTGTGCAGATAAAAGCCGGATCGTGAGCTCATTGTTTTTAGGAATCCTGCAGGCTTTTCGTGTCGAGTCACTCAAGATTTACCAAGCTGTAATACTAAGACCAGATGAGATCATATCACTCAGCGGGCACAAAGACTGCTAGGGAAACACTTAGAAATACATCTCACCAACTATCAAGTGATTGAACATGTCTTTCATGGTGCAGATAAGAAAACAACTCAACTCTAGAGAGGAAAGAAACAATTAGCCCCCCCCCGCCCAAAAAACCCCAAAGAGTTTGCCCTTTCCCATCTACGAAGTGCTGCACATGTACTCAAGACTGCGTTTGCGTTTTCCTCAGCACTTTCTGGCAACGCATGCCTCCAGCACGTCCCTTTGTGAATTGCCTCGCTGTGTTCGCCTGCCCGTCCAGATAAAGACAGAGGCCTCTTCAGTGTCTTGGGTAAAACTTTAACAAGTATGGTTTATCTGGAAGGCTCATTAGGATCCCACGCACCACCAGTTTAACCTCCGGACTAATCTCCACGTGACCCCGTCTCAATGCCCTGACGACTTTATAGTACCTCGGCATTATATAGTGCAAGGCTTCGTGGATTAGTTAAAAACTGGTAGGGAAGGAAAACAAAACCACATCCAGAAGGGGAAGAGTTACAATTGTGGGTTTCTTAAATATAAAAAGGGTACGCACAAAGAACAACGATTCCTGAAGATGTTGGAATTGGATTTCAGCATACCACCACATGGTGTGGAAACACCCACCAGGCTAGGGTTTTTTTTTTTTTATTATTATTATTTCTTATTTTAACTGGCTGCCAATTATTCCAATTCCCATTTCTAAATGGAAACGTACGGTGTTCAGAAGAAAGCAAAGTACTAGGGACCTTAAACCTGGAAAACATTACTGATCAAACAACGACGTATAAAACTGTGGGACGAATAAGTCTACAAACAAAACGTCATGGCGCCCAACAAAGAGCCATTTTTAACAAAGTGCCAAAGGAGATTTTGTTGAAATCTCCAAGAGGTTCACGGTGAACGGCTAAGCAACACTACAGGAGTTCGGGTCTCTGAAGTGATGAGGATTCAGAGGAAGAGGCGGACGGAACCAAGGAAGCCAGTGTCCCAAACTGTCCCTAGCCTCAAAGCAACAGTTATTTGATAGCATCGCCTGTGGAGCGCTGGACTTCCCTGAGGAAATGCCAGGGAGGACGAGTCATAGCCAGTGTTGAAGAGAAAGCCTTGAGAGCCAGCATTCACAAAGCAAGGTCAGCCCATAAGGACATTAATCACTGGTGTTTAAAAAAAAAAAAAAAAAGAAAAAAAAAAAAAATTTTTAAATATGGCGTGGCGTGCGTATCACAACGCGGGATGAACGAACTGTGTGACTGTAGCCGGCAAATCTGCAAACGGTCATCAATGCTTTGAGATGTTCACTTTGGAGCAAAAGCAGGAGGCGCTGAATGCAACGCACCAGTTGAACAAACCAACCACAAGCCGTGACAGCTAGCCAGAAGTGAATCTCAGGAATAGGAGTAGTGTTGTATGATTTAGATGGTGAACAGCATGAGGGGGGATTGGAGAAATCCAACTTCATACAGCCAGACACCACAGGGAAGAAAACCACTGGAGAAAGGATAACTTAATATCAGACTTAAAAATAAATAAATAAATAAGTAAATAAATCACTCACTCACACACACACACACACACACACACACACACACGTGTAGAAGGTAATTGGCGGCATGTTGAGCAAGTCAACGGTGAGGTCATGTCTGATTATGCACGGTGACCAACAATGCAACCCTAACAACCCTGCTACAAAAACACAAGAAACAATACCTCTTTTGAATACAGTCCAGACTATGAAGATACTCTAGTGGCACTTCAGCCAGTAAGAGCCTTTCAGAGCGACTCAGGAAACAGGTTGGTACAAGTGCTACAAAAGGATGTTCATGTGTTGCATTTTATTTTAGTCACAACAGGACTCCGCCTTCACACCGTCGTACGCCACACATCATTATCATGATGACGGACGTTTCCTCATTTGCTCAGCAGAAAATATAATCCGTCTCCGTCCCTCATTCTGGTCCAGCGGTGAAAGAAATGAATTTGCATGCATTTTAGAAGCCGTTAGAGAAGGCGGCGGTGTACTGAAAGGCTGTAATGGGTTTTTGTGGCTTTCCAGGCACGTTTAAAGAGACAGAGCAAGCACGTGGAGGTGTTTGAGTGCGGAGAGGCGATTGAGTCAAGGGAGCAACCTTGACGAGCAGGTAAAAAAAAAAAAAAAGCTCTGTTAAACCACTGGTGTGGAAACGCATACGTAAGCCCCGGTTTTGTTCACATCAGGATGACTCTGGAGTTCGTCGTCGTATCGTTCCTCATTACCACGGTCCATCCTTGTGACTACCAGATCCTCTTCCCGTGCCTGATCCATGAATGAATGGTACGTCATGTACTTCTGTATTTGTAAATGTAAACATGCGTCGCACAAAGAGGCACACGAAAATTCAACAAGCTTTTTCTAACATAAGGGGGGGGGAAATTAACTCTTAAAATCTCTTAGCATACCCGCTGCAGTCTGAACCCGAGCACAGGACATCGAATTAAAGACAAACATTAAAAAAATAAAATTGTTATGATTAAGGGTTCTCTGGAATTCAATTTTTCCCGGGAAGAAATCTCCTACATCTGGGAGCTTTAGGACTCGGCTAGGGCTTCCCATTTCTTCCAACCACCTGTTCCAAAAAAACAGCCTTCCTCCAAGAGTCAGAGATGTGAAAATGTTACAGGTTTCGCCACGAAGTAAGAGAGGACGAGGGCGTGAAATCCTAATGATTCCCTGGAGGAAACAGCATCCAACACTACCCCAAGCCTTGATTTCCAAGTGATTTCATCACCCTGGAAATAAATAAATAAAACTTCACCCCCCCACACACACACAACCAATATAAAGGAAAGGTTTCTTCCGTGTTGAGGAAGGAGAGAGGGTATTTTAAGTAGAGCACAAATCCGTCACTTTAAATTAATGAGCGCTGCACACAAGCATGACCCAAAGTCAGCAAACCCAGAGATTAGGGCTTGGCATCCTTAAAATGCTGAGCAGCCAAAGGTAACACGGGGTGGGCTGAAAAATGAAGCCAAATCTCCTTGGCTTTGATGGAAGAATGCGACTGTTGAAACACCAAACGGTATCGATTTCAAGGTAACCCCCGAACGCAATCCTTTGGTGGGGTCAGAGTTCACAGGTGCAAAAGAAAGACCGTGGTAGTGGTGGGGTGGGGGGTTGTTCCTCCCTCTCAAACACTGCTCTTCGCAACACGGAGCCTGCGCAATTCACCAGACGTGATAATTCTGCCACAAAGCTTCGAGGGAGAGATAATGGTGCAGGAAGGAATGCGAAAGAGCTGCCTCTCGAACAGGAAGTGGAGAGAATCAGGTTGGCAGAGAGGAAATGAGAACGGACCTGGGAGTGTAAGCAGCATTTAAACACATGCAGGGGAAAAAGAAGAAGAAGAAGAAAAAAAAAAGTCTGAAACCAAAAATTTCAAATCCTCAACATTAACCCCACCCCCCCCATTCATGAACTCTACTAGCACGTCAGTACTGGAGTATTGGGCTGTCCTCTCTATAAACTCGATGCATTAGAAAGATGTACGCTAATCCCTCACATGTTTAGCAAGCACTACAGATACAGCGCTATCCACGTGAGGGTTACATCAAACAAAGCTTAAAACAAGCCAGATGTGAACCTAGCTAGCCTCCAAAAGTGAGCGAAACCCTTTCTGGAAATAGTCACGTAAAGCAAATACGAGCGAAGAGATTCATTCTGTTCCCTTACGTACTGGTAAAAGAAATAGATTGGGTCGAACTCTTCCATGGACTTAAAAAGAAACCTCAAAGCCTACAGGCTGTCGAGGGCAGTTTGCAAAGAAGATGCTCGCTCGAATTTTCCCTATCGCTGAGACCATTGTGAATGCTTTCACATTTTAACAAGTTCACTACTACTTAGCAACCCTTAACGTAAAGTTTCTAAAGGTGAGCCACGATCCACGGACATCCACCACCTTTAACTTGATTCGTGCAGGAGCGCGATACACAATACGGTTGTGCTGAATTCCACATGGCTTTCATTCCACATGCTCACTACGCAGGGCGTGACGCTCACAGGTCCGGCATTTAGCCTGGGAATAGGGTAGGTTGGCCAAATGCGCTATATAAATGCTACAGTTGACACGCGCATACCGTCTACGCTTCATCTAGTACTCCTTCCTGAGCAACAGACCTGGACGACAAATTCAAAAGTCCCAGTTTCTCTCGGGTTCCCAGATGTGTCCGATGTTCCCGCCAGTTTAATTACGACCCGCGTGAGATGACGCAAGATCGAGCTGCGAAAGCGAGATATCGATTACACGGCAGCTGATGAGCAATTAGCCGAACAGAGGAAAACCAGCGTGAGGACGGCTGCATGCTCAAACAGGGGCCTGTGCTTGGACAATCCCTGGGAAGCAGGCAGAATCCACACACACAAAGAAATCAGGTTAAAGAGGCTCAATTCTATATACCACACACACACTTTCCCACACTCCTGAACACTAACCAGATGAGCGCCTGAAGTAGAACGTACCAAGCACCGCAAAACAGACATAATGCAAAGCTACGAGTGCTTTGGCCTTCTGACATGATCATATCTAACCCATGACCTGCAGTCATTCTGTTCAAGGTCAGAGTTACTCCCAGTCTCGGCCTCAGGTGCCCCACCTAGGGCCATTTAGTATCTTTTGTACACTTTTCCGGCCACGGGTTTCAGAAGGGTGGATCCAACAGACTGTCGATATTTCTAACTACACACGCACAGTGGACCTTCGGCTCACGAACTTAATCCGTTCCAAGACTCTGTTCGCAACCTGAATCGATTTTTCCCATTGAAATGAATGTAAATACAATTAATGCGTTTCAGCCCTCAAAAACAGGTTTTTAAAGTGTATTATGGGTTTGTGTGTGGCAATAAAACAGAATAAAATTAAAACAACCTTAATTCTAGAAAAATAAACCTAAATGAAATAAACAGATGATTTTAATGCATGTTCCCTTTGCGATGGATACGTAGTTGCTGGCGTAGGTGGCCGATTGAAGAGGGATATGATGGCGGTTCTCATGTTTTGCAATTATTTCTTTCTTTATTTCAACTGTTTTACGCTTAGGCTTCTTATTCTCAATGGAAAAAAAAAAGCGTCGAACACCTTCACATCACGAGCGCTTGACCGGTCTTTAAGGTTTGTGCCGCGAAGCGTGGGTTGGCTGCCCGTACGTTGGTCAAGGATTTGTTTTTCTCTCGGTACAAACTCTGTTTGGGAATTTAGTTTGTGTGTTGATTTGTTTGTAAGTCGAGGGTCCACTGTACTCCCATGTGCCAGCTACCAGTACGGAAATAACCTCGCAAAAGAGGTTAAAAATGAGCGGGATTTAAAAATAAAGCAATCAATCAGGGGGAAGTTGACACTTCATTGCGTCACACTTTAAACAGACTTTTTATTTGAAACCCGCATTGGTGAGTAACCATGCTTGCAAATGTCAACCATATAGCTTCTGGACCATGTTTAGTGTTGAAATGTCCCGAAAAATCTAGACTAGCTTCCGAGACTACTCTTATTCTTGCCCAGAATTTCTACTACAGCTCCAGAGCACCTAGAACCAGACCTTGGAAATGCTTCACACAACCACAACATGCATCATCATCAAGTATTACCTTTTGACACAACTCTACTGACAGGGAGGGGGGGGGGGCAATACAATATTTATAACATATGGTGACGGAAAATGTAAATGTTTCACTGATCAGAAAACTCACCGGAGCGCTAAGAAAAGCAGAGCCGGTGTCAGTCCGTGCTGTGCCATTTTTCCGTTCTTCAGCCCCAGATATCCTGAATAAATCATACTCCTGCTGGAATATCCCAAAACGGAGCTCGGCTTGCCATTACGCGTTTCAGGTTAGCAGCTCCGATGTCAAAATGTAAAAGATATTAACATGTGTTCCACTTCCTGCGGTAGGACCGAATCAAGGATGGATCGCGTTCTCGCGTGTTCTCCGAGAACAGATGACAAAGACACAGCTTGGTTGAAACGGACTAAAATGCTGCGTGTAAAAGTTATAGCAATATAACTATATAAGTTCACTATAAGAACTAGAAGTTCAATAGGTTCGGTGCTGAAAGCCGCCATGCAGCTTTAGACTGCCCTGGGAAGGCAATGAGAAGCGCACAGTACACGACTGGCTGCTTCGTACGTTTTCTTTGTGAATCTGAAAAGTTCAAATTGAACTGGATTGAAAATTCAACGTCCTGTCATGAACGATACGCTGTTTGCTGTGTTATTACAGAAGTATCACTACACCCGTGGAAGACATCTGATTAGACTCCGAGTCAGTGATTCATCTAGAAATACGACTGAGCCCTAACGTACAATGAGGTTTTGTTAAAAGAAGGGTTCCTGAGAGACGTAGAGAGAAGGCAAATTGGTGAGACCAAGATAAATGGAGCGCTCGGGCCATTTGTTCCCTGACAGCTTGTGTATTGTCAGCGTTCAGCCCATTAGACTGCGCAGGGTGAATAGGGCCTCTGCTTTACCCCAACAGCAGTGCTGCTCCAAACACAGCTGCTCAATCACCTGCCCCAACGAGTCAATGGCTGGGTCTCAAATTGTGTCCTTTCAGTGCGAGCATGCTCTAAAGCCTTTGAGACGCAAGGCATCGTTAAAAACCTGCAGGACGAAGTTAAACATTTTACTAAAACGAAATTAAGCATGAACCCTCGATACTTTTGTTTTTGTTTGTTTGTACTCTGTGGTCATAGTCAGAAATGGAGGAGAAATGTGTCTGGGCCAAAATGGCTGACGCACCAAAGCGGGAAAGCTGCAAAACAGGAAATTAAGCTTTATTTTGCGAAGAACTCCTGGATTTCTTGCATCGGCCTACTGGTCTACCTTCATATTTTGGTTTCCTACATTACCTCACAGTGCTGTTCAATTCCTGCTGATGGTGGCACCAGTGGGATTCAACACCTTGATTTCATCTAGGCTAATGCTAGCAATGCAGCATCGCTTTAGTCCTTTAGAGTCTGTCCCGCTTGCACATCCTCGAACAGATCAGAAGCGTCAACTATTATGCTAATACTGCAGTTAACACCAAAGACCACCACCTAGCCAAAGCGAACAGGGTCTCACCAAAACTTGGCGCAAAATGCATTATATGCCTGTGTCGCGTTCGATCTGCTATTGATGCATTAGATTTCTCGATAATATGACGATGAATGTTACTGGAAAACAGTGATCAAGAAAAGATGTTCGGGCACTTCTGTTTCAAGAGTTCAAAGCAAAATCTGTCCGGTAGGCTAGAAATCGCAGTTTGAAATTTTCTTCCCTGTTCTGCAACGCCGCTTTGTCATACCGCCAATTCTCACGCGAATAAACTTTTCAATATAAACGCAAATTTCAATATAAACGTATTTAATACTTGACGCCTGCTTCAGGGTGGAGTTTCCCTTCGAGTCGGCCATTTTGGGATTTAAAATCTCTAAGGTAGCTTGTCTTGACGTGTCCTTTCAGTTTCACGTAAAATACTAATGCAAAGGGACAGGTACTGGTCAGTGGAGTGCAGGGAGGATAGCGTAACATGTTCAATTAAGATCAGATCACATCGGCGCTTGTGACTCCTGAGCTTCGAATTGGAAAGGACAAAGAATTTGGTCCCTGGGGCCATTTGTGTGACGTTCGAAATCGTCTGTCATTTCATATTATGCTCGGTCAGTTTTCTCATTGTGGTGCAAATCATTTTTTGCCATCTGGACGGTGTAGATCTGGGACGCAAACGCCACCGTTGGTTTTCGAATGACGGGTTGCTAAGCGCTACAAACACCTGGGCCACACCAGCTGTGTTGCCTGTGCGTGGCGGTTACGCCGCTGAAGCTCTGCAGCTCACATGCGTTTGTCCACAATGCCGGTGATGCTGCTGTCCTGCTGCTACATACAGCTACACCAATCTTTCTACGATGAGTTCACCTTTGGTAATGACCATCAGTGATCGAACGTATGCCTTCATTTCATTATAATTTTTACTTCTATTTAGTTTACACACACAACGGTTAAGAAGCGTGGGCTCAATTTTGAGGCACACCAGAAAACCACTGCTCTATGCCTAATATTCTATTTACTAATAAACATAATCTAAATCATAGCTTACATCGGGTTTCTGCTACGACTATATAGTATAGTACATGTAGCACGCCCTTTTTCCTTTAAAACCATGAAATTGGCCCAGAAACTATAGCGAAAGGCATCAACGATGGTGTGATGCTGGTATCATATCAATCTAACAGTCAACAGATCTTCTCACAGTTTATTTTTGCTGAGACCTGCTTAGGTCTCGTGTTTTAAAGAAGGAGAAAAAAGAAGAAAAAACAAACCACGTGTGATTTCTAATCGACCCACCGCTGCGGCAAGGCTCGATACGCACCTGAGAAGCATGTCTCATGCGGAACTTGTGGCTCCAACCTGTTAACACGGGCACTGAAATAAAACTCAGCAGGTTCCTCGATCGTCACACACAGGATGCAAGTGACGCGACTCAGAGGTCGCGTTAGCGCAGACTTGGTTATTAGCTGTGGATTAGAGGTTGACTGACGCTGGATGGCTAATGCTAACATTTTTCCTAGCATTATCATCAGCAGCAGCAAATATGCACTTATATCTGGTGCATGGCCTACTTATTTCACTCTTTTCTGATGATTTTGATAATCTGAACATGCCACCTTTCTGATTTTTCAAGAAAAAAAGGGTTATTTACTTGTTTATCTGAAGTTAAAGAAAATGGGCCATATTGTGATAACGTGCCGTAATCTTGATATGCAGTTACTGATATCAGGATGAGACATTTCAGTCATATCGCACAGCCCTAACAGACCCCCAAGTAGGAATTCCTACTCAGGAACTCGCGGTCGTTTTCTCAATTCCCTCCGACTTTTGAACGTGACGTCAGATCCACATGGCTGCACACAGCATCCGCATTAAGCCAAGCAGCAACCTTGGGCTGTATAAACAAACACACACACTTCCTTTTGATCTACAAACCGAGCAGACTTTATCTGAAACCCAGCTGAGTTTATGTACATATAAAAAAAATCATATTTTT
>JAQMCW010000010.1:8825113-8841442 GCA_030068335.1 Chrysichthys cranchii
AAGTTATTTCAGTGACCATTGTGGGTTTTTCTTTCTTTAACGGAAGGGTACCAACAATTTTGTCCACGAGTGTATATCCCAGATCTCGCTCAGCCCTGGAAACAAGTCTCTGATGATCATCTGAGGGGTAAAACACCAGCAGAAATGGGGTCAAATGCATTTTTGTTGACGTTCAGAAGCATGTGACCAGATTTTGATACACTTGTAGTGGGAATGATGAAGGCTCCCAAACATCAAGAAAAGTCTAATCATGCTGCTGTGTCTGGCACGTGATGCAAGTTCTTTCCGTTTGTCCAAAGGGTGTTTTGCATACATTACACGAGCGCTACTGGTCACACGAGGTCCTCTCTCATGTGGACGCTTTTTTTTTTTAACTCTCCAGCAAACTAGCAGTTTTCATACCTACAGTGACCAATCCTTCAAAATAAACAAATGGAGCGCTGCCTGAGTAACTGGATGCAGACTGCAAGTAAACCTGGACCGGACGACGCCGCTGACCTAACAAACGTTCTTTTTCCATTTTTCCCTCCCTCTCACACGCAACACACACCTGCAAAGAGCAGAGTGAAATGGTGAAGTGAAAGAGAAAGCAGATTCAGGCAGAGCGTGGGGAATAAACGCGGGAAGGTAAGCCAAGAATTCGGCAGCAGTCTATAGGACTGGCTCAAGAGGTGGACAATAATGGTGCGGCTACTGATCGAGTAATGGTGCAACTTGAAGCAGTTCCGCAGGATCACCGCTGCATTAAAATATGTCCAGAGCACAACATTAGGTCTGACGTGTGGCGGACCGTAAAGCTGATTTCGCCAGAAAGACTGCCGGTGTTCATGGATGATCCAGAGGACAATTCCAAACATCTACATCTTTGTTTGGGTTTTTTTTTTAATTCTGCGTTTTGACCATCAGTCCACACAAAAACAGGTTTCTGGTTTCCTGTAAATGAAGCTTTTCTTTTAAAAAAAAAAAAAGAAAAAGAAAAGAAAGAAAAGAAAGGGGGGGAAAAAAAAAAGAAAAAAAAAAACCAACCTCTTTGGTGAAGGCCCACTAAAACTCCATTTTCATTAGGACCCCATTTATCGTGGCAATTGAACAGATTGTGCTGGGGTTTTCTTATTTCGTAACGTGATAGCGATTTAATTTCACTTCGTTTTATTACTACACACTTGGCAGCATCACCAGAATACAATATGTACTGTACTGCTCTTGAATCAACTTCTTCAGCAGTAAAACCCACACTGACGAAGATGTTGGATAAGAATTGGGCCTTGTTCCCTTCCCACTTAAGTGGATCTCTACTACTACTACTACTACTACTACTACTACTACTACTACTACTACTAGTAGTACTAACTCCGGCTGTTCCCTTCAGGGGTCACCACAGCGAATCATCTGTCTCCATCTAACTCTATTCTCGGCATCCTCTTTTCTCACACCAACTAACTTCATGTCCTCTTTCAGTACATCCATATTGTCCACAAACAAGAATCCTTCTTCAAGCCACTTTGGGGTAAAATTTGAGCATTAAAAACTGCCCTCTTTTATAAAAAATAAATAAATAATGTGATCTCAATGTGTACATGGGGTCTGAAAGGCTTAAACACCACATGCAAAAAGACCTAAAAAAGAACAATGTCACCAGCAGATTTATTGTCTGCCTTATAGACGCCATCATTAACCGTGATGTAGCTTCTCCTCCTGCGGTACTGAAGCAAAACCCTTTTGGCTTTGGTTCCAACAGCCAGATTCTTCAGCCGCTTGCCTGATTGCACTTGGATAAAGAGCATTCCAGGGATCTGGACTCTTTGATGTAGGGAATCTGCTGTATAAGCAGTACAAGGAGGTGAACTCTGGCCTCAGGCTGCGGGGTAACACTTTACAAAGCCTCGAGTCCACAGATTAATTAATACGCAGTCTGTTGGTTGCTGAGTCAGAATATGTGAATCCAGCGGAAGGACTTGTGTACATTTACTGTGTACATGTCGCCAATATTTATGCTGGGATTACAATCGAGAGATCTGAGGATTAGAGAAATTAACACAAGAGCAAAGCAAACAAAGTGGGTTCAATTTCACCACCGACAGTTAACCAGCATCAGCCAAAACATAGTTAACGCGTTTTGATTCCACCTGCAGTTAGGGCTCTTGCTGGATTGGACTGAAAACCTGCAGTCACAACCACCCTTTGCTGAGAAGATTAGACACCCCTGCCTCATACGTCTTAGGGGTGATGGTTGGCTTTCAGGGCACTCGGAAATAAAAGGTACCAAGCAATACCTTTGCTCGTCACTGGGGTGGTACCCTCAATGGTGCACCTTTACTATATTTAGTGTGCAGTTTTTACCCAGGAAAGCAGAGTGTACTTTTGCAAGTCAACCCCAATCCTGGGCACCACTGTCCAATGCCCAAAACACCTAATCCAATTTATGAAGAGCATTAGAGAAATACTAGCCTCTTCAACAGAAGGGGAAACAGCACAGGATTTGCCCCATTGACGGGAGATGGTGAATCCCATTGACGGGAGATGGTGAATCCCGATGATTCCAAAGCTATCCGTGGCCAGGAGTCCAAAAGGGCAAATTTGGCAGTGATCTCTGGGTGAGACGGATAGCGTTCTCCGCTCCCCAGTCAAGTAACACTAGTGAATAGAGTTTGTGCGTGAACTCATGTATGTGAAAGAGGAACCAGCCCTTTCCCTGAGCATTCACCTGCCAAAGTGACGCAGCACAAACAGTAGTTCCAAAAGATTCAGTTGGTGGCTTCACGTGCCTTTCAGGAAGTATGAGGTAGCCTTCACCCCCCTCTGGCTGGTGGCTATTTAGATAAAAAAAAGTTAGATAAAACAGCCTGCACTCAGCTCCCCAGGTAAGATGCATAGTAAGGTACAATGGATGTGGGCAACAAGCAAAGCTTGACATGATTTTTGTTCCTCAGATACAACAAGATACGTGATTATAGCATGATGGATACGTTTAAATAAATAAATAAATAAATAAATAAATAAATAAATAAATAAATAAATAAATAAATAAATAAATAAATAAATACAAGGCCACCCAACACGGTGTGATGGTAATCTTATATGTTATGGGTGCACTTCTAACACTACGGCTAGAAACAACATCCACCCTGTCAAGTGATTACAGGACCCTTTGGGGCTGCCAACAACCATCCGTTTTGGGTAACGACGGTGCAACTGCGGCGACTTCAAAATGGGGAATTTTTTTGTCCCTGTCTTCAAAAGAGCCTGGGATTAAACTAAACGCAAACTATGCAGTGAGGGGATATCATTCACAGCAAGCTGTAATAAATGATCCCCACTTATGGAAAGTCCAAGAGTGCAATTATTTACCCAGTGGAGATACAAAGAGATGGAGGGTTTTTTTTTGTTTTTTTTTTTAAACAAAATGTGGCTTTAAGAAGAGAGATCAAGGCTTCAGGACCTATTGGGGGCTCATGAGTGAGAGCAGATTAGACCACGTTAGCCAAAAGGAGTGCCTCTATTCAGTCAGTTTCATGGACCATGAGGGTCTTCTTCTCTTGCGACACCTATTATGGTGTAGGACAGTGAGAGTTGGGGGCAAACATACAATGGAGTCAAAAGACAAGGACAACAGAAACAGGATTAGGTGATTTTACATGTTTGGGCAGCTTGGCAACTATTCAAGGGGTTAGAGGAGACGTCCCTTCCTTACTGCCTCAACACCTTATTGCTTTTGTTCAGCCTTTCCATTCTCTTTCCAGGACCTTGCTGGTACTGGGCAAGAAAAATGAGTGGATTCTGATAATGTCTGGGTCAATGTGACCCACCTGAAAGGGTGATGCATTCAACAACCAACCCCTTTACCCAGAAGGACATGGGGCGAGTTAACCTCTGCCATTTAACCCGATTCGGTCAGCCTCCAACATTCAACACAATGAAGACACAACCCCCATTATTCCTTTAACAGAAGACTTCTGCCATCCAAACACAAAGAGAACGCCAAGGTTTTAGAGCTCAAAATGTATCATATTTCAAGGTTTCAGACTGTTTTTAAACCTTAGTGGCTGAGAAAACTGCAAAAAGGGCTTTATTTGGAGATAGAGAAAGCTGAGCAAAATAAATGTGCCTGTGGCCCACCACTCCCTCTAGCACACTAACCCTCAATTCAGTTTCCATTGAGCTAAATATAGCACTTACCCACAGTAAGGGCCGTTAACTCTAAGTGCTAGACGCATGACTTGAATACAAGAGATACTTATCCAGAAGAAAAACTTGGTGAGCTGTCTAAAGCAATCTTTATATTTTCACTCCAGGTTACTATGGAGGTGGTGTACCATTAGGTGAAATCATGTGCATCTTGTTTAGGGAAAGAAAAAATAAATAAATAAATAAAAACGGATATAGAGACTTGGACTGAAACTGCAACCTCAAGTTCCACTTCCTCAGCTAGAATTACAACAAACATACAACACGCCCAGCGTGGGGGACGCCACAGATGCTACAACAGGCGGCCTTGTATACACTGCGTGTATGCATGTATTCCTAAAATACAAGACTAGTGGTGTCGCGTGTTTATAAGGCACAAACGTGGCTTGAAAATAGTCAAGTCTGCAATTAAAGAATGCAGTGTTTAAAAGAACCCTCACAACACGAGTCATGGTGATCCTCAAAAACCTTTGGATGTCAAAAATAGACAACTTGGCCTCAGTCATATGGCCACCATGCACAAGCCTCCGCTTTTGTAGGCCTCTGGTTTATGCTTAGCATGCAACACTTGATAAGCACCAGGTTTCCGCAGGATCGGCGATCATCCTACTACCTCTGCTGTCCTATGAATCCTATATCCAGCACATGTTAACTCTTATTCAGGAATTCAATGCTAATTTATCCACAAGGAGATGAGCACAAATACTACGCAATGCCAAACTACTTGGAAAATATGTATGTATGTCGGGACAGCTAATAATCCCTGGGACGCCATCAGGAGGCCTTATGTCCTAAGAACTTTTCATTAACAGAGGAGTTTATTAAGTCTTGCAAAACAAATTTTCAGGTGGTAGTAGTAATGTTTAAAGACTTTGTGGTGGAACTCAATACAACAACACACACTGAACAATACAGCATTCTTTGCGAGGTGAATGAAATCCTGTACACGATAGATAGATGGATAGATAGATGGATAGATGATCTCAGGATCAGGAACATGGAGGTATGTGGAAACCCTGACGAAAGATCAAGCTTGATATAAAATTTGCCACGAAGCTACCACACAGCTCTTCTGTTTACAGCACGCAGCCACGTCATGATTGAACACATCATGAACAAAAACAAACATGCTAGCGAGACTTAAGCAATGTATTTTACGCGTGACGCCAAAAGAGAACGCCAGTGCTCATAATTGAAATGTTTGCCAACCCATTGCTAACTTTTTTTTTTTGTCAAGGATTAAAAGGTTTGGAGCCAAAATCCCAACACCATCAAGCTACCTCTATTGGATCCTTGAGCAAGAAAGCTAACTCTTAGGTGCTCAGTTGTGGCTTGTCGCTTTGGCTAAAAGTGTCAGCCAAATGAGGTCATGTAAAAGGGACTGTGCAGCACACTGAAGACTTTTCCTGCTCAGTGGGCTAGCTAATAGTTTTATAATTTGTCCTCCCAAGGATTGGTAGGGAAAAAAGAAAAGGAAAAAAAAGAAGATATTTTTGGTGCCAAACTTTCAGTGGGTGAAATCTAAAATCAACCAAAACTTTATGTATAATTTACGTCACCTTCTGTGTATTGGGTTTCATGGTAAACATTAACGCCTGCACCTGTGGAAGTACCACGTGACGGCCAGTCTGTTGACACGTATGCTGATAGCATCCCAGGTTTTGCATTTAAAACAGGCCTAGATTCTTCCTTCCGAGAGTGTCTCTGCAGGCTCAGAGTCAGGTGAACCCCTTGCTGGGACACATTGTGGGTCCATATGGCCCTGCCTGGTATTAGACAGCATTAGACAGCTTGAACTAAGAGGATGTGTTCATCCACTGCCAGCACAACACCACAGGCAGACGGCAAGCTGTGCTTCTGCAGCATCTCTGATTAGAAATGCAATTTGGATCAGGTTTTTTTCCCCTCCCAGTTCTCGATAAGTGCAGAAGAGTGCACTAGTTACGAAAATCAAAAGAATGGGGGAAAAGGTGATCCGGTTGGCCAGCTCTTATTTTATTAAGTGTGAAATGCTATGTTAGGGCGTTAAAACAGCTCGGCAAATAAACAGAATCCTATGCAAAATGGCTCCGATACAAATGTACTTAGGAGGAAGTGAAATATTTCTCAGTGAGGAAACATGGCTAAGCTATTTGGTGGCAAATGGCAGGTGTTCTGCATGCAAGCTTGCAGCCGTTTGCATCATCTCTCACGGCTCCGCAGACGACTCATTAAGGTTGTTAAGTTGGGCCACTTAAGTGAATCTCTCAGGAAATGTAGAGATGTCTGGATAAAGCTGTGCATAAATAGTACCTGACCAGCCTAGGCACCAACACTGGCTGCCCGTTTCCTTCAAAAAACTGAATATTATTCATTCACTTAACTTACTAGTAGTTTCTAAATCTCTCAATACATTAGTGCACCCTCATACATCTCTGAATGATTAACTAAACCTTTAGAGAACTTGACAACACCCATACACGGTTTCTATACATCAAAACGTGACTAAGCCCCAAAAAACAACTCTGATTCATTAGCTCTGGATTATGGGCCAATACTCTTGCACTGGGTGGGCAATATAAAAAGTTGGCCTATAGCCTGTGTAGGCTACAGATAACACAGCTGGCCAATATCTTGAAAGCCTAAGGTCTGTTGTGAAGCTGATTTATCGAATTTGTTTTTTCCCTTTAATGGATTTGCCTTTCCATGGCTTGTCATACTTGTCCAAGAGGGCTGCATTATCCACTTTAATATCTTAACAATATTACCCCAGGACAAAGGATGCTTTGGATGACTGATACCTCGCACAGAAAATTAGCCATTTTGTCATCCATCTTGTTTCACAAAAGCCTTCATAGTGGCTGTAATGCATTTAAAGCCAAGCTGATAGCCAGTTATGGTTCCCAGTGGAAAGATAGGATTATTGAGGTGGATCAAATGGATTAAGATAGTCTCAAGTACTTTGAGTATCTGACGTTTGCTTCACATCTGTGGAGCAGACCATAGGGTTATAACTAGTAGCAGGGTGCCCTTTGCTTATTTGATGGGAAGTTCAAAATTAAAAAAAATTCAAGCCCTGAACATGGCTAATGCTCACACTGCGTTACTTCGCTTCACTGCAATTATGACGCCCCAAACTACACCTTTCCAGTAGTAAGCATTGAAGAGGAGGTGGCAGTGCTGATGCCACAAGGCTTCCATTGTTGGATAAGATGGGAAAAGTTTAGACCCCGTGTCATTAGCCACACCGCCGACTAGCTTCAATGGGCCCAGAAAAGAGAAAAACAATTAGGTTTTTTCTCTTGACCCATGAGCTGCCATGTGACTTGCCTCTGTCTGAAAAGGCACTAGCCAAATATAGCAGGCAATAGGCCTGGTTCATTAGTTACCATGGGACCAAACAAGTAAACAGAACTCAAAAGGGTTTGTCACACACTGCTTCGGGAGCCAGTGCCAAAATGTAGCCCTCACAAAAGCAAAGCCAGAGAAGCACGCCAGTAGAGCGTACAGACGCACGCTTTGTCAAGTTCCACCGTAGCTTCTTGCAGCAGAACAAAAACCACACAAGGGGCCTTTAGCGGAGATTCTGAAATGGTGGATAATAATACAGAAGAACATGGAGAGCGAAGAATAGTCAAGAAAAAATTAAAATGGAATGAAATGTCTGAAGTGGTTATTGTTAAAGCTCCGAGCGTTGTACCTCGCTCCCTTTGAGCATCTAGTATGGCTTTGACAGGACCCGCCATCCCTCAAAGGAACAAATCGGAGACGCGCTTCGTTTTAATTTGCTCACAGAGTGGCAGTGGAATGAACTTCCCTTGGATGGTCTGAACAGCTGAGTCACTGGCAGTCTTCAAACCAAACCACAGACTGACTAAAAATCTTTTCTTGCTTCACGAACTTCCCCATAACAGGGTTTTAGCTTGACGGTATCCTTAGACCCTAATCTGTCGAAATAGCATAATTAGGTACATTTTTGACAAAGACTACAAATCACTTCTGGAAGACAATCTATATTAGGAGAAAATTAAAAAAAATAAATATATTACTGTCTAAGAATATAAAGAGTGTAACATTTACACATCATTACTTTAAACTCCAAGATATCCCTTGATACTCATCATGAACCATGGAACAACAAGAGGGACATTTTTAGTAATAAATCAAGGAGAAATCTATAATTATTGCCCCAGCACCTCCTCCTTCTCATACCAAAAAAAAGAAAAATACCCAGACCGGCCATTCTCATGGCAAAAATCCTGGAGCCTGAGAAAGTTTCAGCATACAATTGCTGTATTCCCCCAAGATGAAGGAGTCGTGGAGTGTACAGATTGGGAGCGCGTGTACTCCGTGTGACCCTGGATGCTGGCAGCGAAGCCTGGCACCCTGACAAGACGAGGTGCGACCAGTTGATGGCAGAATTCTCACCCACTGTTGGGCATTCCCCACTCAAAGCAGGAGTTGGCCAAGCTATTTAAGGCAAGCCTGGCACCTCAGAGTAATAATGCACTGTGTAACACCATCCCACCTCTGGCATAGTCACTACAGCCAGCATCACCGTTCGATCATTTAACTGAAGCGAATACCTCAGTAGGATAGTAAACAGTGAGCAATGATCTGGAAGGGGAGATGAGCAGTCGAACGAGAGACCGCCACTAGCCTCAGAGGACCAGCGGGTGGTCTTATGAGATGTGCATGAAAGAGTAGAAAAGAAAAGTCCAGCTGGGATCCAGCAAACGACGCCAAGCATTGCACTCCAGGCCAACGAGTACAGTGAAGTCCTGGCCGGGGGGGCGCTTCGTTTGACTATATATGGCCATTACATGGTGGAACTGTTCTCGCCCGCTCTCGTACTCTACAAATCTCAAGAATTTAGTGTCTTTCTTTAATTTGAGGCACGTTTAGATAGAAGGCCACCTGAGGATTTCCATTCTTGGGTGCCAGCTGGCACAGTTGCCGAGTGATAAAAACCTCAAACGGATTCCACAAAGCTCTGCTCAGAAGCTGCTCGTCCTCTATGAGGCATTAAGCATTTCAGGCAGCATCAGTAATGCCTTTTAAGGCTACTGTTCAAAAGAAAAAACATTAAACCTCGTACTTTCGCACCCAGCCAGATCTTTTCCTAGCAACACAAAAACTAAGAATAGATAATTGCACGAACATTTGGCAGTCAAAGCTGCCTGCAATTTGCCCATAACTCAGTAAAGTCAAGTCAGCGCCTCAGGAAAGCCAGGTCTCGTGACGGATCAAACAAAACCATGGCGTTGTCGAGAAATCGTCACACTTTCACTATCGCCAAACAGCACTCGAACTTATTTATCATTATCTCAAACGTTAAATCAATGTTAAATCTATGAGCTGTAAACCAAAATGTGCAGAATTGTGTTGCTCAATGCAACCTGATTCAAGAACCTACATTGTCCAAGCATCACGTTGGTGGCATCTGCACGCAGACAACCAGAGCATAAAACGCCGACACTTTATTCTTCCTCTTTATTCACTCTGACCAAAGACCACAGACGGTGTACCGCATGACCTTACACGCACCCATAAAGCGCACAGGAGGAAAAATGTCCAAAAAAATAAATAAATCTGGGGGTAAATTTTATAACCGGTCTGATTATATAACTGGACTCCAGCATAGCATTAAAAATAAAGAAAGAAAGTAAGAAAAACAAAGAAAATCTCAACAAAGCCAAGTGCAGAACCAGGTTTTACGAGAAAACGAAGCAAATGGATGAATGCAGTCAAACACGTTTGACCTAGAACCCATAATGAAGACTGCACTACTGTTGTAACAATGCCATAATTACTATTAGATCATCGTGTGTAGAAGACAAAACTAGAAGCCTGCGACACAAAATGGGTTGAAGTTCTTCTCTACAGCCAGACATGAGCGCACACACGCAGGCTGTAGCTTCTCTCTCTCAATGTGATTTGCTCTTGGGCACTGGTGTGTTTGTCAGCACTGTCTGTTGATCAGATGACCGCGCAATCAGGCGCTGCTGTGGCCAAAAAAAAAAAAAAAAAAAAAGTCAGCCAACGTCGACATCAAGCAACGCATCACTTAAAAGGAATAAGAATAGCCTGAGTAAGAGGCAAATGATGGGAGAGCTTTTGTTTAGATGCACAAATTCATATTCACAAATCTCTAGGAACAAACACAACAAGCTACTACAAAATCTAGATGATCCTCTATATGAACTTCACACCTACATGGAATCATTCACTAATTTAAGATCAGAGGTGCCAACAAGAACATCTTAGCAAATAGACAAGATGGCGCTTTTTCCCCCCTCAGATGTGCACCAAACGGGAAGAAACAGTCAGAAAGAGGCAAATGTCTAGTGTGACCGGCACACTTAATAATAAGCAGCTCCAGCACCCGACACCGCAGTCTTGCCTTGTTGTCCACAAGACTGAGGATAAGTAACTGTACCTTGTTGTACGTCGCTCTGAATAAGAGCGTCTGCTAAATGCCTGCAATACGTAAAATATAATATAATGCAACATACCTGCAACCAGGAGTGAACGCAGGTTTCACATCCTGCGTCCGTTCCTCTTCGATCAGTTCGATTTTGTGACAAATTCATTTACAATCGGGTTTAGTACTGCTTTATCATCGTACTTGTCTAGAAAAGAGGTCCGGGTGTGGACACTGGGCTCAAAGTTGACCGTTTTCTCACATGACCACTCAAGACATCTCTCCTCGGTCAATAAGAGCGACACCGGCTAATTACTGACGTCTGAGAGTTTATGTATGTGGAAGAGGGTAGACAGTACTTGCCACAATTCGTTATGCAGTTTGGCCGGCTGGCTCGGGTGTCTTGGAGGAAGCGCGTTTCGGCCCAATTGGTAGCAGGCGTTATATTTGAATGCATACCAAAGCATGTTTTTGAGCACATCGAACATAAACTTGTTTGCTGTTTACATAAAATATAGACGCAAGCTGACAGTCCAACATACTGTAATAATGGACCACATTATAAAAGAATTCTATGTAAGCCTGAACAAAAAAAATCGCATCACATTATGCACGATGATTGTAAGAATTAAAAGGGTCTCCCTTTTTTATTTTTATTTTTTTAAGCCATCCTTAAATGGCTTGCAAATACTGGTAGAAGACAGTTGAGCTAAAATTAGGGTCACGCCTATGGGCAGGATTTTTGGTACCTGTTGCAGGCTCGACACCGATATATTTAGATCCGCAGGGGTCCAGAAAAGCATACCTTGAATAGTTATAAATATTGATGGCGAGCAGCCCGGGGGGCGTACACGACATAAGGGGAGGTATCTTTGTTAGGAATAAAAGGTGACCCCAAGATGCATGGAGTTGGCACATCCTACTCATTGCTAGCCTGGTTTTGGCGCTCTCCCGCTCTGCTACAACATCGTATAATGGGTAAGCTAGGTGACGGAGCTGGCTGGTAGCCCGGGAATTGGGCGGAAATCAGGGGGAAATTCATAGATGTTGCCACTTCAGCCAGATTCAGGATTCTGCCAACAAGAATCAAATCAGCGCTTCCAAGTAAAATACAGGAACCAATATGTCCTGCAGTCTTCTCCATGATGTGTTTCTCACTTGTGGGCAATAGTTTGCATCTCTGGTTTCAGGGTGAAAACTTTTCGTTACAGTGGTACCCCCGCTTAACGACCGCCCTACAGAACGAACGTTCCGCATAACGAACACCGCCGCGAACGTGACTCTCAGAACGAACACGTTTCACACAACGAACTGCGTGTCACACACAGAGTTTCACGTTAAAAACGTTTTACTTTTATTTTTTTTTTTTTAATGAAGTCTATGGGAAATTGTGTTCACACAATGAACTCCCCGCTGGAACAGATTGCGTTCATTACGCGGAGTACCACTGTACTTGTAATTCTGCAGGAACGGGTGAAATCCGACACGAAAATTCTTGTTGCCGTCTTCATTTTGTTCTCGGGGGTAGACAAACTTATGCATTCAACATCACGTTATTCAACACAAAAATAAATAAATAAATAAATAAGATAAAAAGCTACACTATCGATCTCTACTATAAAACAAAACGGACAAAAATCCTTTTGATCTCTCGCAGACGTACATGAACGGTTTAACTAAGAATAATAATCATGTGCCAGTTTTGGTGTTGTGCTAATCCAGGGGTGGTGTCTCGCTGCTTTCGTTTCCAACCCGCTCGTTCCTTCTCCATGTGAAAAGAGAAGCAGTCTAAACAGCCCAGAGAAAGCCAAACAAAACCGCCTTTGTAATAAAGCAGTTCGAGCTCTCGGTGACACAACGACAGCTGCTGCCTTCAGCACGACGCCCGGCCTGCTCATTCGTCACTCGGCCCTTCAAGACAAGCAAACGGCCCAATCAGAGGGCTTGGCACAAAAGCAGGGCGATTGCACATGCAGTGCACACTCTGCAGAAGACAAGACATTTAGTCGGGCCGGGCCACATGGCAGTGTATCAAAGGTTTGAATATTCAACAGCGAGTAAGCCAAAGAGCGCCATTCAGCAAAACCTTAGTGAGGAAACACCGGGCACATTATGAGCTGACCGCATCCCCTCACGGAATAAATATGCACATGAAGGCCTTTCACGAAACGTCCAGCCCACAGAACCCTCATCTCTGCCTACGTCAGACAAACACAGCCTCGGTCTGTTCTGTATACTTGGGTATTGTGCACTAGCAACAAAGCATTACTACTGTTGCGTAGCATTGAGAAGGGGAAAGAAATGTGAAATGAACTATACAGCAGGACGATAAAAAAAATAAATAAATTAAAATAAAAAAAATAAAACATGAACTCTGGTCAAGCAACCTCTGAGCTCCGGGGCAGAAAAACGCGACTGTGGCTGTGCATCAAATATAGTGAATTCACACTCGACCCCAAGACACCATCTGTTCGCATGTAAGATGGCCAGGGTTTTTTTTTTTTTTTAAACCAAGAAACAAAGCATTTGGCCTGGAAAACGTGCCAATCTTACAGGTTTGAAACTTAAACACAAAAAAAAAAACCGTGCAGCTAGAGGAAAGGAAGCAAAATCAAACACTCCATATGAGTGTGTGCGCAGGTAACCTTCAGCAGGCTTGCTAAAATGCAAAAAAAAAAAATAAATAAATAAATAAAAAGGTTAATAAATAAATAAAAATACAAAAAAAAGCTCTTGGTTTCTCTCCATGAAAACATTCTGGCCCTTTCCCAGACGCTCATTTTTTATGTTCGATTTTCTCTCCGAACTTCAAGGTCCATTAACAGCATCATAAAAAGGGGCAACATAAAACGTGACACGCCTTAACCCTAAATTCGGACTGTGCAGAAACTCCAGAACGGTCTGAAGGCGGCAGATTTCGTGGTGTGAATCTGACTTAGACAACATCCTCACGTCGCCTTTTGTCGAAGATCCCCTGATCGTTCCACACTTAAGAACAAGCGGCCTCAACCGTCATGCTGAACGCCACTAAAGTCCTGAGGGGGTAGGAGTGTACAGTTGGCTCGCAATAAGCCCAGAGATGAACACGGGGATTGTGGGGTGAACACGCTCGCTCTGTGCAGTTTGCTGAATACGCATGAGTGTGTTACATCAGTGAAGCAGAACGCACAGCAAAGAATCCAGTGTGCAATCCTGAGCAGTAACACAGGACTGGTATTCATGCATGCATGATTCAAGCTGGAATTAACTGAACGTAAAACTCCACTACGGTCCATTACTTTGGCAAAAATGAGCAACTAAAGAAATAAAATCAACAAGGAAATGAACAAAGGTTGCGCGGTGTTGCTTTGGCAACGAATAAAATAACCTGTTATTCACTGAACAACCAGATTCGTGCAGATGTTCGCAAACGTTTTGTAATCCGGGAGTCATTTAAGAAATGTAAAGATTTATGGACCCGTCATCGCCGCAGCGCAAACAAACTTTTAAGTCATCAAACTATTCAAACTGTAAGCGCCCTCTGTGCTATTAATTTTACTTAGACGCCAGCGCTGCTGAATTCTTGAATCTCATTGGTCAGAGGGTTTTTATTAACGTTCTCGTATACTACAGCTCAGACTTTTGTGCCAACTAACAATCATATTTATGTGCGCTTTACGCCCTCTGTTCTCCGGACCTGCCTGCTCCGTCCTGATGGGCGTTCTCTGGTTCATAACTTCAACACCGCAGACATCATGTTAAAACTGCAATTCCTGGCTGGACGCCTGCACTGTGTGACCATATAGTACCAACTTATAGAAGGAGTTATTTATAATCATACTATCCACTACCCAGATGAGGACGGGAGTCCCTTTTAAGTGTGGGTCCTTGCAAGGTTTCCTTATGACATCTCAAGAGGTTTTCACTTGCCACCACCGCCACCGTCGCCTCTGGCTTGCTCATTAGGGATGCATTTGTAACTTCATGTGTTTAAAATGTGTAATCCACAATTAATACATCTCTCCAAAGCTGCTGTGGGACAATGCCTATATTTCTACTGTTAAAGGCATTACGCGAACAAATCTGAATCGAATTGAAAGTCCGAAGGATGAAGGCTGGCACTGGAACATTTGTTTATAGTCACAAAACGGAACATTTATTGTGCAAGATAAGCGATAACATGCCCTAACTCGTTTCAGGCTTATCCCGGAACATTAAATGTAACTATAAATGGATAAACAGCATGGTGCTTGTTAATATAAATTAATTTCTGAGAGGCAGCAGTAAATTTCAAATGATTTGTATAGTACTTTTAACAACGGATACTGTCACAAAGCAGTTTAACAAATATATCTAAACTCCAGTTATCGATCCATAACTAAGGAACCTGGAACATTCCCTTCGTTCTGCTGCTTCTGGCCCCTCCTCCTCTCCGATCCCGTCCAGCCCGTTCAAGGCTGTTGTCTGTTCTGGCTCCTCGTAGGAGGAATGATTGAGGTCAGAACTGCCGACTCCTTGACTACCTTCAACCGCAAACTGAAGACCCCCCTCTTCAGACTGCACCTCTCCCCTGCTTCCCTGTCCACTGTGTAATCCTGTCGCAACCAGGTCATGATGTATTCAGATTAGCTACTGGGGTTTTGTTCTCCTTTTAGTTAGATCTGTGGTATTATGTATTTACGTCTGCACTGATTTATGGAAAGCTCCGTTTTCACTGCTGTGAGCTGATTGGTAATTCTACAGAATACTACACTAGTGTTATTTTGGCACTTATTCACTTGTCACGTGAACTTCCTTCGCCTAGAAATTCTACTGCTCTTGTACCTGACTTTTGCACTTGTGTGTCACTCTGGATACGAGGGTTTGCTAAATGCCTGTAATGTAATGTAATGCAACTACATGTCCCTTGTGACGAAGTCTGTTGAGGGTGGCAAGGAAAAAGTCCCCGAGATGACAAGAGGAAGAAACCTTGAGAGGAACCAGACTCGAACGGGAACCCATCCTCAACTGGGTGAAATGTCGCTCCTTCACACCAGCATGCTAACTGTTGGAGCAAATCGGTCCAAGGTGATTAAGTTGAGGTTTCAGTTTAGTCCATTAGCGTAACTGGAATCATTTTTGATCCATCCAATCGTAACAGAAGTTGATATGCAACGCCAACATGGCATTTTAAACGACGAGCATCAAGCCGTAAGCCATCACATCGGCGTTACTGCCTGAGGAAAATCGCCGTTACAAGAAATCCGAACTTGATGTTTGCTCAGTATTAACATAAATGGCGATAATAATCATCAGGGTGCAAATTGTGAACTTCACTAGAGACATACGGTGTTCTAAATAGCTATCCAAAAACTAACTAACTTAACTTAAACAATTTAGATTGTTTTTTTTTATTAAAAAAAAAAACAATCACTGAATTTTCACATTTTCGTTCAAATATGGTGAGGCAGCAGCAAACCGAGCCACACCTTGGATTGCGCAATCCCCCCCAAACTGTGCTCTACCATGCAATATGAGCGTGTCCCTGTCTCTCTGTACGTCACCAATCAAATGTTTCTTTTAATATATGCCCCCCTGACTTTCCATAGTTTAGCTGATGTTTATAATATATGTGTGTAACTTGTTTCGTGTGCTCAGCGATCTTACAACGGCAGTGAAGAGGCACTGGGTGAGGCAGGCTGTTCTCTTGCCTCAAGGTAGGGGGCACTCGTGAGCCCAGACGTTCTTATGCTACTCTGCAGAGTAAGTGACAGCGAGCTAGC
>JAQMCW010000010.1:8850012-8861841 GCA_030068335.1 Chrysichthys cranchii
TTAAGATTAATCGATTAATCGAAAAATTAGTCGAAAAATCGGTCGTTAGAAAATTAGTCGTTAGTGGCAGCACTATATATAATATAATTTTTTTTTTAATATTTCAAGCATGGGCACCACTCCATCTGAGCCTATGCAGTATTTGTCTAAAGTGGTCAGAAATAGGATAATTTACTAACAATGCATTTGCTTTTAAGTCATTTTAAAGCTTTATCCAAGTGAGCTAAAATGCAGTGCTGAATAAAAGGTCAGTACCTTTAAATAATTCAGCCTGCGAAAGAGAACGATCAATATTTTCATAACTTCATCATGTCTCCTTGCTGCCGTGAAGAAAATGATTATCTAAGCGCAATGCTATTTGCGGCACCTCATTATGCAAGTTCCAAATGTAAGGACTAAACACACCTGCCAAATAAGATGTCTTCCACTTGAGTCAGTCCACCTTTTTGAACAAAGTTTTGATCCATACTTTTTACAAGACAGGAAGAACGCTTTTAAGCTATTACGATTGTAATAAATTACATCAATACACTTTTTTGCACTTGGCTCTTGGATGGACCAAGCAGTGCATTTGGCAGACTTTCGTGGGGTTTGAAAATTATGAGCCACCTTGTCAAAGAGATTTTTGCCTTTCACAATGAGGAACACGGGGATTACTGGTGATACAGGATGTACTCTGATGTTTGAATGCTTAATAAATCTAGCCTAGACTGAACTTCCTCATCACTGCTGATTTCCAAGCAATCAGCTAGCTTCTGTTCCTGCATAGGGGACATTTAATTGTAAGTAAATGTTACATAACATCTACAGGTAAACAGATGACTCAACGATGGCTCGTAAATCTTTCATATTTAGTGATTACGTAACACCACCTTCCATTTACAACTGCTCAGACTGGTGGTCAATGGCAACCAGTGTTTACACCGAGTCACCAGTTGGTAACTAGCAACAGGAGTATACGCTACCAAAACTTTAGGTACACCTGCTCATAGACGATTATTTAACAATAGCAGCATGCCCATATGCGTCTTACTCCTCTTATACCACAGCAACTGGCACACTTTATTTCTTAAAGAAAGAAACATCACTTAGATTAGGAAGAACAAAAAACAAAACAAAACAAAACAAAAAAAATCCCTGACTTTCCTGTGACTAAAAACCTAAAGCTATATAGTCCCATCTCTGATGGTAACAAAGGCACCACACTGGACACAAGGGCTGGGTGATATACATCCATAAAATTATCGTTATTGCGATATGACCATTTATACTGTCAGTCAGCTGAATATTGTGAATCTCGTGAAGTACCAGAAATATCAGCTTTCCTCCTGAAATGAACAGGAAGCTGCAGTGTTTTCTGCCCCCATGGTTATCATCAATCAAGAATCCGTGTAATGTCGCATGAAACGTAGAATTACCTCAAAAATTAGCCCTATAAATGTTACAAAACTTACTGTGTGCACAAGAGCTTGTGAGCGCCCCCTGGCTCCAGTCTGCACATGCTGCGTGTTCTTTTGTCTCTGAAGACTATTTTCGCAGCATACCATATATTGTGATAAAAATCATTATCATGAAAATGTTCGAAAATGTTGCGATATAATTTTCAGGTCATGTCGTCCAGCCCTACTGGAGACTTCTTCCAAAAAGCAAACAAATGAACAAAAAAAACCCCCAAAAGTTCACCATATCAACAAGTCATGTTTAGCAAGCATCCTATCCATGCTTTAAAAAAAAAAAGTGTGGGACACGTCAGATAAGTCTCTGTGAATGAGTTGTTACTACAGACACAATAAGGCATTAGAAAGAGTGCATTAATATAGACCTGTGATCAGAAGAACGACCGAAAATCCTCTCAGAACTGCTGTTATAGAAAACGAAATCAACACAGTCTGCTCAATCAGGTTTGGCGAATTCATCTGGAATTCATACGGTGATCAGGAAAAGTGGCACGTTAATCAAAATGATCAGAAATTCCTTTTATATCTTCTCGACCAGCTTCATCAGGGAGGTTCACTCAAAGTTCCCAAATACGTTGGGCGCTTACTTGCTGCAAATCGTAAATTGTAAATGAAAAACTCCTTGTTTGGGAAACAGTATAGTTAATCCTTTATTGACAAATTTCTTCAATTTCAAATGCTGGCCTTTATCAAGTCCTGTACAAGTTAATAAACTGTGTATATAATAAAATAGCTTACTGGGTTGTGGAATCCTGAATAAAATGCATGCTACGTGCCGGAAGGTGGGGAGAAATACAAATGGATTTGTTCCAGAGGGAACTTGGATGTTATGATCGCTATCTTTTTATCTGTGCACATGAGCCAACTTCCTTGTTCACCCAACACGTTACTACAAAACACGTGTACAGTGTCAAGCCACGTGTATGAAGCCATCAATACCTCGGAAAGGTTCTCTTTGCATAGAGGGCAGTTGGAGTTATGATCCAGGCAGCGTTCCAGACACTTGAGACAGAAGGTGTGTCCGCAGGGAGTGGTGACGGGCTCGTAGAACAACCTAGTGAGCCGGAGACAAAAAGTACACACGGTAACTTTAATTACATTTTGTCCACGTTGTGTAACTGTACCCAGTGTTATAATTAGTGTTGAGAACACGTTTGTGGCATAGTTTTCCAATGACGTAGCACGCTGTCTGAGAACATTCCGTTCTACAAAATGTTCCTCAAAACACCGTCACGTGGAATGTTTTGACTATACCGTCAGGTCCATAAGTACACTGATGTGTTTGTCACAGTGTCGACTTTCAGCTTTCAAGGGGTTTAATAAAAAGTACTGCATTCATGGCTTAGGACTTTTTTTTTTTTTTTTTTTTTAAAACCCACAGTCCCTCCACTTTCACAGGCTTAAAGGTAATCGGACAAACTAACAGTTATAAATAGAATCATTATTTTTAATACTTGGATACAGATTCTTCGAAGTCAGTGACCGCCTGGCGTCTGGAGCCCATGGACATCAAATGTTGAGCTTCCTCCCTTGAGTGGCTTTGCCTGGTCTTTACTCCAGCGGCCTTTAGTTGCTGCTCGTCTGTGAATAATTATGCCTTCAATTTTATCTTCAGCAAGTGAAAAGTTGAATTTTGAATTAGGTTGACTGACTCTGCTGTTTAAGATCATTCCATTTCTTTGCTTTAAGGAACTCTTGGGTTGTTTTCGTGGTACGCTGCAGGCCAGACGTTTGGACCCACCCTCAGCTTAAAAAAAAAAAACAAAAACACCTCACCCCACAATACACTGCTTTGTCAAACACTTATTACAAGATGTGACTGACTGGTTTTGAATTGTAATTGAACAATGTACATCGTAAGTTCATCCTAAATTATGAGACTTGTCAAAATGACCACCTCTTGCCTTTATAACAGCAGCACAGCACAAGTTATTCTGGAAAGCAATTTTGGGAAAGATCTTGAGCCCAAACCTTCCCAGCACCTTTTCAAGCATGCAGACAGTTCCGTCTCATTTGCTGGACGCTCATTCTGAGCATTTCGCTCCAGCTCATCCCGCCCCAGCTCAATGGGAGAAAGATCTGGGCACTGGGAGGGCCAAGGCACAATTCTCACACCTTTTTGCTTTCCTTTGGACTGGCTATGATTTTGTCAAAATTTGGAAGAATGCTTGGGATCGTTATCCTGTTGAAGAATGAAATTTTACCCAATGACACATAAAACAGAAGGAATTGGGGGATGTTGAAAAACTGAGTGATACTCTTCTTTTTTCAGGGTCCCTTTCATTTGTCTCCAGATCCTCCCTCAAAACACCCCCATACCGTCCCTGATCCACCTCCATGTTTCACTACAGGAATAACACGCTCTGTGCTTGCCCTTATCCTCCATCTACTGCTTGATATAAACAATAAATGTGACTCATCAGTTGTTATACAGTACGAGCGAAGACTGAAACAAGGAGCAGACAGTGCATTCACAAACTGATCTGGGACAAGGCAGACAGGTTGCCATCATTTGGTTAAGTATGACACAACCAAGGGAGTCGGACAGCCAATCGAGTTCTGACATTAGGAAATAGCATTCCAACACAAAGTCAATGTCAGTGCACTAAAGACAGACCTGATGTGTCTTCTTCTAAACAAATAGTTTCACCTTTTGTGGCTAAATAATGCATTACTACAAGCTATAAAATATTGAAAACCAGTCGGTTACATTTGGTTTAAGTATTTCTAATATTTTCTTGTAATAAATGTTCAACAAAGCAGTGTGTTTATTCATTTTTTAATCCAAGGATGGGAGCACAAACGTTTGGCCTGTAGTGTACACGGTACGCAATGTGTCCAGTAGAACACCATTTGACATTCAAGCACAGTAAAGTGTAATTCTAGTGCCTGTGTTAAATCTGTCACCGTCACTTTTCAGACAAAATCATGAATTTTATGCAGTTTTTTTTGGTCTAACACAAGGGCTAGTTGGCAAAAAAAAACCTCTATTCGCCAATCAATATCATCATCTGACAGCTACTGACCAGCAAAAATGTGCTATCTCTGAGACTTGTGAAGCCAACGTTCACATCTTTGATGCTCATGTTGCGTTACAGGGCACTGGGTGGAAAGCCCAATCCACGCTCTTCAGCATACGTGAGCTCACGGACATCCACGACTGAGAGAGTATGCCATTCCTCACACCCAGACAGCACGACAAACTTCGCTTCCTTGGTTCAAATGTTTTGAACAGCAGTAATCGGTCATTTATTTATTTAAACCCATCTGACTGTGATGTAAATCACAATCTAAGAATCAAAACCATCCTTTTTCCTTTTCTCGTAAAATCAGAAGCCTGACATGCAGAAATGAACGAGAGCCGTTGTGTGTAACAGATATGGTTTAAATGATCAGTGGAGGTGTAGAAACGCTCTAAATGCGTGTGCGGGCTTGTCCACTGAAAGCTGAAAGTGTGGTAACATTGTGCACTGAGCACTAGGGGTGGTGTATTCAGTGGATTTGATGAAGCTCGTTTCTCTGTGTGAAACAAAGCTGCTGGCTGACAGAGATGCAGCATGATGAGCACACATCAGAGCTCTTTAATGGACTTTCAGGCACACACTGTTCAGAGGTCCCAGTACTTAAAGTTCCCAAAAACACACACCCAACTAGAAATACACAAACACGCATGCAAACAAACAAATTACTTCCATATTAATAATTTTTACTTTTACATCAGCGTTTTAAACTAAAATAGGGCCAGCGGCTTTTCCAAAACACTCTGCTTTGGGGGCTCAGAGACTCGAGCAGCATGGACGCCAGATGTAAACCTAACAAGCGACACGTTTTAAATCAAACATATCAGTGGGGACATTGCCAAAATCACACGTACCGACAAATGAAAAGATACAAAAATGGGCACAAATTCAGACACACACATACACACAAAGACAAATATATGCACATAAAACATACAAAGATGCGGACAAACGCACACACCCAACCACGAACCTAAACAAAACAAAACAAAACAAACAAACAAACAAAAAAAACCCCCAGACTCACACAAATTATCCCTTTCAAATGCTTCATAATTGAATTCCAACATCACCGCGCGCGTTACCATAGTGACTCTTGATTAGTCTCCGTCACGTTGGATTAGTGTTTATTGTAAACTATGTTCTCATTTGTAGCACTTATACAGGAAGGCTTTCCAATGTGGTGTAACATGACTGTAAGTGTGTCCAAGCGTCCAGTTTACCTCATGCACAGAGAGCACTCCATGTCTGCACTGTCCAAGAGATGAGCCGGCACCGTCCTCGTCCTGCACTGGACAGGAGGGGTCTGCGACGAGCTGGGTGGATCTGAGAACGACAAAGAGACACACTGGGGTATATGTTGGCACATATGGAGATGGAGAGGGAGAGAGAGAGAGAGAGAGAGAGATGGATTGACTGAGAAAGCGTAACCTAGATAGTTTCTGGTCCTAAATCTCACCAGCCTCTACTGCGCTATAAGCACTGAGACTGGGGACTCCTTCTAAAAGATGCCACATAAACGTCGCCTCACAGAACAGGTCACCGTAACAATGACTTCTTTACATGGTATCTGCCAAGACGCGTGAATAGCAATGCGTAAAAATCATTCAGATCCAGATCAAGTGCTCTGGTTAGTGTTCAAAACATCAGGATGGGAAGGAAAGTGTAATCGGAATGACTGTGGCATGGTCAGCTGTTTATGGTGAGGTCCGGGAGAATGCTCAGACCGCTTGGAGCTAACGCGAAGGCTATGGTAACACCTTAATAACCACTCATGCAGAGTAGAAAAGCATCTTAGAACGCACGCCCATCTTGTAATCGTGTAATCCTCCTGTGCTCGCCACGTCTTCACCTGTATCTGTGTGATTTTCCGCAGTGCGCTCCTGCCGCGTGATTGGCTGACTGGATAAATGCACTTGTACAGGGGTTTCTATAGTTAAACAGACAAAGAAAGGAGCCAAACGAGTCGACGGACCGGAAGGTTGAAAAATATTAGACGCAAATACAGTGAGGAAATTTAAAAGCGCTTTATTGTTGAAAAAGCTACTGCAGAGATGCCCAGGACAGGAAAAACGAGTACAGTACATTCCGACACGTTCCGGCTCACATGGGGATTTCATAACTACAATTTCATCAGTAATTTGAGAACGTACCTGCTTTGAGAATCTTGCTGGGAGGTACAAAGGCACTGGCATCAGCCAAGCACTTTCTCTTTACCCCAGGAGCTGCAGGGAGGGACGAGAGGACAGCTGCCAGGCTTTTGGATTCTTCTATGCTGCTCTCTGGATGATTTAAGGATGAAGAACTCGAACCGTTGCAAGCTTTACTGCTACTGAGCGCAGGGTCCTGGGAAGTGAAAACAGATTTAAAACAGTTACACAAACACCATGATACTGAGCGGCTTGTTCTCTCTACGTAACTAAATGTTCAGTTTTGCGACAGACGTTTGCTTTCATGTCGATTAAAAGAGGTCAAACGTTAAGACCAAGACAGCTGAGCGCAAAAGTTTGCATCCCACTATTAATAACATCCATTTAACCGTTTTTATTACTGGAGATCTGGAGACTTCTCAGAAACCTGACACTCTCAAAGGTCGATTCTGATTGGTCAGGACACGTGTTGGTGGTGATTAAAGTCCTAGAACAGCATGCCTTGGCGATGTATCCAGCTGCCATGTTTATAGAATGGTACTCGCTGAAATATGACGTTCATTCCAGAGAAACAACTTACACAACGGCTGTTATGGTAAATACTCAACAGAAATGTTTAAAAAAAAAAAAAAAAAAAAAAAAAAATGTTGTGGATATGACTTTTTTTTTTTTAAAGGAGATGCTTGTTTGGCACTTTTGGAAGGAGTCTCCAGTACGAGTGCTTTGTAACAGCTGTTCATTTAAGCTTTCTACCACAGAATTGTCGTCAGGGTTCTTGGCAACGTGGCAAGAGTTTTGCATTCATTCTGGTAAAAGAATGAATGTTTATAGCTATAGTGCAAGATAAGTGAAGTTCAACCACCTTAAGTCTAAGAACAAATGGGTAAAATGTACGATGCGTCATTTTGTAATCAATAAAAAGAACGAAGCGCTGACATTCTGACCTGGATTTCATTGTATTTCCAATTCATTTCTTACTACTTGTCTTCTTTATTTTGACCTTGACAAACTTTTGTGCTCAACTGCACGTCATTGTGCGTGATCTGTGGACGGGTGTGTGCGTACGCACTTTGGAGCAGCTAGCTCTGGCTCCATCCCTCGTCAGAGGAAAGTGAAGAGAGCCGAGGAGCGAGGAAGGTTTGATGCGGGGGGATGAGCTTGTGGTTTGAAGCGGATGGAGGCGCGTGACCAGACTGTCGTTCTGAAAAATGGACGAAAACATCTCGCTCAGGATCTGCGGGGAACGACAGAGGCAGAATGTTAGGAACATTTTCAAGGAACACTGAAATCTAAGTAAACACGCCTCATCACCCAAAGCCATCTGACTAATAACTGAGTAATAACTCGAAACAAGCTGATGTTCTTTTCCATGTACTCACTGGGAGGAAATACTGAGCTCTGAGCAACATGGCATTCGATTCGAAGGTAAAACCTTAATAAACAAGCATTGTGATGGGGGGAGATGATAAAGGAGGTACAAGCTTACCTTCTGTGCCTCTGCTTTTGCTGACGTCCAGTCTGGCTTGAGTGCTACACAAATAAAATACTCCTGCAATGCCTCTTCTCTGCGTCCAACACAGCAAAGTGCCTCGGCCCTAATGTAGTGGGCCTGGTGGCAGAAGAATCAAAACGATGCGAACATTCACATGACTGATATTCCAGATCAAACACAGTCCCAAGCGAAAAAGCATTAACACTGGAACATTAAAGGTGCTGGGTAGAATTTTTTTTTTCGTCTTCTGACGCTTAATCCTGTTCAGGGTCGTGGGGGGAAGCTGGCGCCAATCCCAGCTGACATTGGGCGAGAGGCGGGACACACCCTGGGCGGGTCGCCAATCCACCGCAGGGCGGGTGGAATTTTTAAAAGTTAAAAAATTATTCACATCAGCGTACAAATGAATTTCTAAATTCGTTCAAATATGCACAGTTTGATCGCTGAGCGAGACAGTCGACTGGCTTGCTAATGTTTTCATTCACCTTGCTGGATTTACAAATTACACACTGCAGCTTTAACAAGTGCCATAGGTGCTCTTTAATATAACGGACAATCTGTTTAAATAAATAAACGTTTCAGTTTATCATTAAAGGAAGCCTTTGGAGTCTCCCCCCTGTTTTAATCATTTAGCATGGCTAATTCTTTTTACTCATACAGTCTGCTATAAAAGAAAAAAAAAACAAGTGCAGGTTTTAAGCTCTTGATTTACATTTACCAGGATGAGCCTGCACTTTTTCATTTCTGATGTGCGTTGTCCTGCTGGTTTGCTTTCAATAAATCATGAAAATGAGCTTTGTGCTAGTTCTCGATGGCTGCAGCCCTACCAAACACTTTAGAATAAAAATGGAAATGGCTGCACTGATATTTTAGATTAAAGCCAATTCTGTACATCTGTCTCCGTCAAGGTCATGGTGGATCCGGAGTTTAGCCCAGGCACAAGGCGGAAGAATTTACTCCAGATGGATGAAATTCGTAACTAGTAACGTTGCTGATGACCTTGCTTTGCACTAGGTACTTTATTTCCAAAAGAACAGGGAGAGGCAGTGGAATGGTGGCTATATAATCTGCCACACAATATGCCATGCCTGCTGAGATAATGCCTGAGGCAAATGTCCTTGCTGCTGATATCAAGTATCCTTCCTGATTACATGATTAATGCCACATAACTTCTGTGGGTTTGTTGCCTTTTCATGTTTTTGTCCCCTTCACTGTAGTATTTAACACAATGGGTATAAAAGCAGCAGCCGGCCGCACCAACAGAACGCAAGATCCATCATGGCCTGGTTTGATAATAAACAACCCATGCTGCAAACCGATAAAAACCACGCAGCTTGTATTAAACTTGGCCTGAGTGCACCTACTCTATAGTCTGGGCAACATTTAACAAACCTACCTGCTCAGTAATTCTCTTCAAATCTTTTTGCCATGCAAAAAAATAAAAAATAAATAAAAAACACAGTGTACACGACTATTTGGTCAGGAGTATAATGATCTCTTTACTAGAGGACTCATTTTCTGGTCACGCTCACTGTAACGCATGCGCATAAAGGTAATGATCATTGCATAAACTACAAATAGGCTATTTTTATACCAAGCAGCATTACTTTACAGGACTTTGCTCAGCTCGCGCAAAAGGTCACAGGTCAAATTGAAATTATGATAGTACAAGCAGATTTGAAGCCACCTTTAGTCCTAGCATTTCTACTACAGCAGCACAGGATGTGTGACGGAGCTATGGCTCATTTACATATCCAGTCGTACAGGTTTCCAGTACACCTGGTTCAGCAGCTGCCTCGTGCATGGCTGTGCTCGTGCGGTTACATTGCTGTCGTTCCTGCCTTGTGTGCTCCCAAGGCTCGTGTGATACTGTACTACACTGTATTAATGTACTATCCCTACATGATAAAATATTACACCGACCCAATATCCAGCAACATTCATTCTGATTCGGTTATATGGCCTTGCCCATCCAAAATTATTGGAACAATAAGGCTGATTCTTTGGTTTCTGCTATAAGTGGACGACATTTGGGGTTTAAAAATCGGAAAATAAAAAGAGGAAATTCTGGTTCATCACCAAATGTCTTCAGTGCACAGCAAAAACAAAAGCCTTGCTGTTCCAATACTTTCAAAGGATACTATATTAACATGCCTGCCTACCTTTACGCAAGATGCTCAAAAATACGCCAAAATAGCAGTTTAGTTACGAGACGCATGTTAATCTGAAATACGTCACGCAGAAGGTTTGAACTCTCCGATAATACGGGACATGTCCTGAAAGCCCTGCCCCTTCCCCTCATTTCCTGTGCTCTGGACTTGTGCAGGCTCACTCGCTTCGTGTCAAGGTCAATAAAAAATATGGTTTCCATTTCATTTCTGTTAAATAAAATCTATCAATCAGTGCATGTTCGATTTGGCTAAGCGACAGACAAACACATACATTACACGGCCATCTGACCATCACACCCATATGTGGTTCTTCCCCAAACTGTTCCCACAAAGTTGGAAGCACACTCGTATATATGTATGCTGCAGCGTTACTATTTCCCTTCAGTGGAACCGAGAGGCCAAAACCTTTCCGCGCAAAGCGACATCCATGAAGACATGGTGTGCCAAGGCTGGTGTGGAAGAACTTGAGTGGGGAGAAACTACACGGAGTCCTGAACACCTCTGAGATTAACTGAAATGATGAATACACCCCAGGCTTCCTCTGCCGAAATCAGCGCCTGATCTCACTCAATGCATTTATGGCTGAATGAGCGAATCCTCACAGCCACACTCCAAAAGCTAGTGGAAAAATTCCCTCAGTCACGCTCCAAAATCTAGTGGGAAGCCTTCCCAGAAGAGTGGAGGTTATTATAACAGCAAAGGGGGAATAACTGGAATGAGCTCTCCAAAAAAAAACCCTATTGATGAAACGGTCTGGTGTTCATAAACTTTTGGCCAGACATCAGTTAATTATATTTATGAAGAATCTCAGCTAACAATCCTCTCTGATATGCTCTTATAGGAAAATAATCGACTTTGGAGTGGTAAGGCGAAAGCGCCACATCTCAGCACCCCATCTTTGAATTTTTTTTCCCCAACACCACACCATTGTGTTTCTTTCCTTAGTTGTATTATGAATAAGTTTCTCCGTGTCGTTACTTTGCTAGCGCGTTCAATTTGCTTGGACACGCATTTATGAGCAATTTTGCAAGTCATACACATTTAATTAGAAATAAGCTAAAATCTACTTCTGTATCATATCTCTATATGGTTAATAAGTCACACGATACAGGCAAGTCCTACAGCGAAAAAGAAAGACAGCAAAAACAAAGAACGTGATGTATGTAGTGTTTCTGCGTTTTAGTCGAATGTGTATTTCAGTCGAGATTAAAAACGAGTGTTGGAATGAAGGAAAGCTTGCCATTTCCGAGAGAAGAATGCGTGGACATGAATATGGCAAGAAACTGAACAGAGCTCACGAGGTCACAGGATAATGACCACCACATGTGTGTCATCTTGTTGGAGGAGTTTTTGGAGGTCTGCAAGTGTAACCTTCTCACCTTTGGTGAAGCCGGCAGGAGGCGGCAAATGCTGTCCGCATCCTGGATCGCTTGGTTAAAGTTCTTCATGTCCATGTGCAGCTCAGCTCGCTGTGCTAGCAAACTAGCTATAGAAGACGCTATAGGAGAAAAAAAAAAGGGGGGGGGGGGGGGGGGGGGG